>JARQOC010000004.1:66192768-66318186 GCA_033576535.1 Allobates femoralis
TGCCACCAATAAAGGTAGCAATCTGGACGCTCCGAACATGACTGACAGACATCCATGGGTTCTGTTTAGTAATTACTTACTTTTACAAAAAACACAATCCTCCCTTTAGGTTTAAAGGAGTTAAACAGTGCGAGCAGGTCTTTAGCTTTCAGTCGATCCCAGTCCATGTTACAAACAGCTAATCGTCCAGTTATCTAAAATAAAATAATAAAGAATAATATTTATAATAAGGGAACCCACCTAATATATGTGATTCCATACCCCATCACCCCCTTGTAGTACAGGATCATTAAAGGGAACATGACCCCTAAAAATCAGCCCCTTGAGAAGTCACACAGGGCATTCTCTGTGGCTTCTCATCGCCGCCTGAAATTCAATTATTCACGCCCCGATGGGCGCGCTGATCAATAGTGATCCTCCTCGTCTTCCTACATGGGTGGTATAGCCGGTATGATGCTAATCGTGGTATGATGCTATCCGGCTATACTGACGTCAGTACACCCATCTGGGTGGAGAGGATCGCACAATGCGCATTCCGCATGCGCGAGGTTGCTTCACAACAGCTCATCAGCTATACCGCCCATGTAGGAGGATGAGGAGGATCCCTATTGATTAGCACGCCCATCTGGGGGTGAATAATTGAATTACAAGCGGCGATGAGAAGCCACAGGGAATGGCCTGTGTGACTTCTCAAGCACTGAGAAGCTGCAGTTCAGCAGGTACTAAAATCACTTTTATAAACTTTATAAATACCCATTTTTTATACAAAGGGATGGCTAGAATACATTAATGATGGTGCAGGGACAGGTATTAATAGGGTAGGGGGCTGATTTTTACGGGTCAGGTTCCCTTTAATGAAAACCTACCAGAATACATTAGAGAAACTTCTAATCTTTAATATCATTATGAAAACCTTGCAAATGCATGTGAAAAACGCACGAGGGATAGTGTGGTACGAATGCATGGGGATTACCAATGGGACTATGGAGAGGATTAAGAGGTTAGATTTGATTATTAAAAGAACATTAAACCTAAATATGACAGATAATAAGAAACAGAAAGGTTTAACAAATCCTGCCGAGAACACAGGGGTTAATTTTCTTCTGATCTGTTCCATTTCTGATTGACAGTTAAGAGGTGGGGCTATGGGAAAAAGGGCGGGAAGAGCAGTGGGGGGAGGCTCCTTCTGCAGCATATTGAGGAACAGACAGGTCCAGAGGAGAAAAGGGGGAAAATGGCTTCTCCACCAAACAATGTATTTTATTAGAAGGTTGTCCGCTACAGAGCAACTACTTATTAAATGCTAAACTGCCCCATAAAAAATGAAGGACACACATACTCACTACATTGACCAGCGCCATTACAATGCTGTTGGCTCTGTGTCTTCTGGCAGTCACATGTCACTGCAGCCCATCATTGAGAACTGATTGGCTGCAGCCTTCACAGTTCTGTCAGAACCAACATACGTGAAGTGTGAAGACTGCAGCCCAGAAATACATTAATGTCATGTGACACAGCGCCAACACCATTGGAATGAGGCTAGCCCAGAAGATGAGACAGAGAAAGGCCTAACCAGTCTATGCGGCTTCTCCCAGCGCCGCGCCATGTGAGTGACAGATCTCTTCCAGTCTGTGCTTTGTAAGATTAACATTAAAAGACGACCGGCGACGCCTCCTGTGTGAAAGGTGCTAGCTAGAAATAATATCAAGTCAAAAGGGAATTATATCTGCTGCACACTAACACTATGAAATGGGAAGAGCTTACTCAGTGGCGGAACTAGAGCCTGGCGGGCCCCAATGCTGCATTTAGAGCGGGCCCCCTCCTTGGGAGCATATTCATCCTTCAAAGGAGCGGGGGGAAGGGGGAGTCAGCTGCTGGACGATGGTGCAGTCTGGCAGGAGAGGTCAGAAACAGGAGGGGCCGGGTAAGAAGCAAGAGGAAAGTAAATGTACAAAATCATGTAAGGAAACAGGTCGTGTTCATAAGAATACAAACAAGCAAAGCAGGAGCTCAGAGACCACAAATGAACCAGAAAAGGTAAACTCAATGTGGCTTCACACCATGGTAAGGTGGCCCTCCGGTCCGGTGTGCAGCTACAGCTGCTAATAAATCAGGACTGCGGCTTGCAGGGAGCTAGCCGCAGTCCTGAAACAACAGCGGCGTGGAGTCGCAGGTGTCCGGCTCCCAGATCCTCCCGGACCGGGACAATCCGTTCCCATAGGCTCCCATGTTAGGGAGCGCCGGATTGCTCCGGATCCGGGAGGATCCGGGAGGATCCGGGGGAATCCGGAAGAATCCGGGATACGGCAATTTGGGGAGATTTTTCTCCCCGGACACAAAAACGTTGCAAGCAATGTTTTTGTCTCCGGTGAGAAAAATCCGAATTCTCCCGGATTCTTCCGGAGATATGGAAACTGGATGGCAGAGAGCTGCCATCCGGCTCCATAGGATACTATGGGGCCAAAATCCGGTCCGTGGCTGTCTGGTTTACACCGGACAGCCCGGATCGGGCTTTACCATGGTGTAAAGCCACCCTTAACTGGCAGTGAGGGGCAGAGGTTCAGGAGTTTAAATAGAAGAAATCCCCATTCAGGTCTCAAATGTAAGCAGCCAGTAATTCACCCCACAATTGTGACTGCACAGCACAAAAACTCCAGGGAGTAAACAGGACGGCCGTGCTGCTGACCCATATTACCCACAGTAAAGCTACGGTGCCGCTAAGTGACTGAAGTGGAAAGCTAGGAGATATAGTAGCCTCAATCTTACAGTTTCCATGAAACACCTACGGTAAGCTGTAATAGATTGGACCTCACCTCATCACCTCGAGGGGCTTCTTTGTCCATTTCTCTCCAACAATGCTCAATCTCAGTGTCTACTCCTGATACATTAAGCTGCTCGTCATCATCATCTTCATCTTCAGAACTTGTTTCAAAGTTTCCTTTGCCTGGAGCGAGGTCTGGTTCACTGTCATTGTCCTCTTCCTCTCCAGAACTGGCCTCTTCATCTTCCTCGACTTCCTCAGACTCTTCTCCAGAATCGTCTTCTCCACTTTCTCCATCACTTTCCTCATCTTCCTCTAGTTCCGCTCCGCTCATCTCTTCCTCCGAGTTCATCTCATCATTGCTGTCCTGGTCACTCTCAGATTCCAGTCCTGTAAGGTAATGGATATACACATGTGATCTTGATTTTCTTATTTGTCCATCAACACAGACGTATGCAGGATGTTTTTCGCACAACTAGATCAAGTTTTGAACTACACCAGTTTAAAGAATTAAAATTCACCCGAGTAACTAAATTCTGCCATAGTTTTTAAAGGGAACCTGCCATGTAAAGTAATACTATTACTCTGTAGACATGGAATAAATCTTCAGGTCAATAGCGTTCTGACCCCGAGGTGGCCGCAGCACTGTGAGCCCGGCTGCCAGTGAGATGTGGCTTCAGTCACTGCTCTGTGCATAGTGAGCGCCAGCTGTACCAGTGCCCCCAACACAGACTAATAGCCAGCCCAGAAATACATCTGTAGAGAGGCGGCTATCAGTCAGTGCCGGGGGTGCGGTTAGCTGCCTCTCAGTGTATACTGAGCAGTGACTGATGCTGCGCCAGCCGCACCCAATGACTGAAAGCCCAAGTCTGGTGGGAGGACTAAAGATCATTTCCTCCCAATACCCGGGCTCTCAGTGCAGCGGCTGCAGGCATCAGAACACTATTAACCTGCATATTAACACATATCTGCAGGTTATTGGGGTTTTGTTTGGGGGAGGCTTAAACTTTATTTCTTTAATATTTTCAAAAAATATTTTCTCTTTTTACTACATTTAACTTTTGTTTTAATTTCTCATTGGAAAGTTGAGCCTGTGACCAAACTTCTGTATTGCAGTATGTAGTCAATATAATGATCTGCACAGGCTCTGCACAGGACTGAGACAGCAGTGACAGGGGCCTCTATAGATCCCCGCCATGGTAAGACATCGGCACCCACAATTGTCAGTGTGCAGCCAATCAGCAACTATTTAAATGCCGCTGTCAAAGATGGAGATCAGAATCTCAATGTTTAAAAGGCAGTGATTGACGATAACTGCGGTCCATGGTGTTACAGACAGGAGCCAACACCCAGCCTGCATGGAGGGGGATCATTTATTAATGCATATTTGAGATGAAAACTAAAAAAGTTCCAAATACAGAAACAATACCCCCAACAACTCCATCACAGGAATAACCCAGCCCACCAGTCCCCCGCCATGCTATGATGAGAGGCACAATCATTAATTGGAGAATGCTGTGGCTCAGATTATATCCTAAGCTATGTGACAAGGGTATCTTTTAAGAGTTGAACACTGACTAACAGGTCAGCTCCCGTCCAGGGCCGCACCTGTGGCGCCCCGCAACGAGTGCGTCACAAGGGAGTATTGCAGCCGCAATATTCTCTGACAAAGCAGTGCAATAGTTAACTCTGAGATCCAACCCAACATGCAACACCTAGAACAGGGGACCAATCCTAGGTCCTGGTGGGTGGAGTGTTAGGGTAGTGTAGGAGAACACACAATAATCTAGACAGTTAGAACAAAGTGAGAACGGAATCTAGAACCTAGAACACAGAGCTTGGAGAGGAGCGGGGGCTCCGCACCCCGTGCGGGCCCCTGGGCCGTCACCGGTCGGGTGTCAGCACCTGAGGCCTTAACTACCGGGATTGGGCATTTCTACACGGGTTCCCAAAAGACTCCCGTGCCCACAACTCACAGCCGGTTCACTGGTACCGAAGCTGGCAGCAGTTCACCTCTGTCACGCGAACCAGCCCCGTGGAGGATCAGCTTTATAGGAGCACCCCACCACCAGCCAGTTTCCAGTCGTCTAACCAGCGGTGTACCCACTGAGGGATCCAAGGCTCCCCAAAGCATCCAGAACGTACATCATGGATAGGGCATTGAAGCAGCCTCCCCGTACCCGACCTGGTATTCCTGGGCGACACTGGCAAATCAAACTAAGTAGGTAGAATGAGAGAACACTGCGGATCTCTGAGGAACACTATCACTGCTGAGTCCACCCGGTCTACTACTCAACCACTGTAAGCCATGTGCTGCCTGCTGGTTACAGTAAAGAACCGTTGCAGAGACTATCTGTGTCCGTGTCTCCTTATGAACTATCCGTCCGCACACTAAGGTAACCGCAGCTGCCGCACAACATCTTGAGCAGCTCCAGCCCCCGGGGATCACCGCTCAGCCTGTGGGGAGCGTAACATCTTGCTGCTGTCCATCACCCCGGGAGGTTCCGCAGCGTCGGTAGCCCTTACCGAATCTACTCATAGGTGGCGTCACGAAGAAAACAAATTAAAACCCCTTTAATCTGTTCCCGTAAGACGTCTTCACTTTTGATCTGCACTACACCGGGCCCCACTACCGGCAGGCGCGGTCCACCCGTGACAAGGAAGGAGAAGCATCGCCTGTATCAACCAGAGTCCGCCGGCCACGGTGAGTCAGAAAATGGCGTCACGAACAGGATACGAGCAGGCCCGTTACCCAACGGGTATATTGTGCTTAAACTGGACTTTATTGTCTACAATTGGACTTTGTTCGTCCTAAAAAGAACTTTCCCGCCTTTACACCATTGGGTCAAGATGGCGCCCAAGATGGCGTTCCCGCCACAAGAAGCCGCCACGTGAAGCCCAGGAGTGAGTCAACCCCCCCCCTCACTGTGGGAGGGCTAAAGACAAAAGGCGCCAAACTCTTTGTCCGCCCTGATTGCTCGAATCAACCATGGGGGCGGACCCCAAAGACTTTTCCCACGATTGGACTACAAAAGCCCAGCGGAAATGGGAGTGTCATAGACACACCGACAGAAAGAGAGGACTTCTTCACCAGCTCTACCAGAACGTCTTACCGGTTGAACGGGTGTGGTTTCCCTCCGAGAAGAATGGCCAGCATGAGACTCCAAGACCTGATGCGGGAGGTCGAGGCGGAGGCCAGAGCAGCCATCAGCCAACCGGGTCCGGATCCTGCCCTTACTATAGACGGCAGCCCCGACTTCTGGCTAGAGGCTCTACAAGACCTCCGGGTGCGGTTACTAGAGACAGTGGAATGGACGATCCGTAGCTGGAGCGCGACCCTAGGCAGACGACTACACCATGCGATGCAGCAGAGCCGACCGGGTACAGCTTCTCCAAGCCCAGACGACGTCACCAGCTTCTCGACCGCCTCACCGTCGCCTACCACCTGTCCTGCTCCGTCACCTGAGCCAATAGACTGTGTCATTCCGGTGGAGGCCGCAACTCAACCCGTTCCAGCGACCAACATCGCAACCGACCCCGTTCTTGAGCCGGAGCTCATAACACGCTCCATTGAAGAACTCGGTCTTTACCAGGTTCCCACTGAGGAACCCGCGACGTGTTTCACCACTACAGAGACAGTCGCCTGTTTTATCCCCGTACCGGAGGCTTCCCTTGCCATTGCCGAGGCCTACCTGGTAACCGGGATTGAAACACCTCTACCTGCGGAAACAGATGAAGAGGCAGGCAGCCTGGAAGCCCTGCAGGACGTCCCTATGGAAGGATCCGCAGCACCACCGCTTTGTTGTACAACGGAACAAGCTTTAACGTCTTTCATCATCGAGCAGCCTGATGTGGTCATCGAGGAAGAGGTCGGAGAGGATGACGACGAGACCCACAGCACCGCTGAGGATTTCGACACCGGGTTCGCTTGGGGAGACAACAAAGAACTTCCTTCCGGGCACACAGCTCGGGTACACTGGTCGGGTGCACTGCCGACACCTTCCCCTGTGCCGTTCCACCGGGTTCCGATACAGACAGCCCGCCAAGTTCAAGCTTCCCGCCAAACCACCAGCTCCGTTACTCATCTCTACACCCCGAGCCGTAACGACGGAGATGTACGCCAGAGACGACGAGAGGAGTGGCAAGCCCGAGAACGCGCCAACATGGAGGCCCGTGCCGAGGCTCGCCGCCAGCCGCCGCTGCCTGATGAACTCCGCCGTGAAGGTAGAATTTCCACCTTTAACTTAAATACCGGGTGGGGGTTCGCTTGGGAGGTGGGTTTGAATGAGGAGGTGTTTGTGGGGCGCCGGGACGTTGAGTCAAACTTGCAAAGAGGACATCCCGATCGCGACCTATACCGGGGCGATATTATCACCTACGAGCGCTATGCTTGTGCAGATGGGTGGTTCGCTATCCGGGTGCGCCATCACCCTCAGAGCCAGTGACTTTAAAACTTGAACTTCATCAATGACTCTGTTCCCGTTAATCACTGACCGTGTGATCTTGCGGCTACAGCCTGGACTCTAGTTAAAGTACAGCCGACCGCCCGCCGGGTCCGCACAAAGTGATTACCTGTTTCTTTGCTTATATCACCAAAGCATACCTTTACCTGTTTTTCTATTTTAATAAAAGTGTGTCATATATGTATAAAAATGCAAAAACCTCTGTAATGTGAGTAGTTTGACGCTTGGGGACAAGCTGATTTAACCAAGGGGGAGTGTGGCGCCCCGCAACGAGTGCGTCACAAGGGAGTATTGCAGCCGCAATATTCTCTGACAAAGCAGTGCAATAGTTAACTCTGAGATCCAACCCAACATGCAACACCTAGAACAGGGGACCAATCCTAGGTCCTGGTGGGTGGAGTGTTAGGGTAGTGTAGGAGAACACACAATAATCTAGACAGTTAGAACAAAGTGAGAACGGAATCTAGAACCTAGAACACAGAGCTTGGAGAGGAGCGGGGGCTCCGCACCCCGTGCGGGCCCCTGGGCCGTCACCGGTCGGGTGTCAGCACCTGAGGCCTTAACTACCGGGATTGGGCATTTCTACACGGGTTCCCAAAAGACTCCCGTGCCCACAACTCACAGCCGGTTCACTGGTACCGAAGCTGGCAGCAGTTCACCTCTGTCACGCGAACCAGCCCCGTGGAGGATCAGCTTTATAGGAGCACCCCACCACCAGCCAGTTTCCAGTCGTCTAACCAGCGGTGTACCCACTGAGGGATCCAAGGCTCCCCAAAGCATCCAGAACGTACATCATGGATAGGGCATTGAAGCAGCCTCCCCGTACCCGACCTGGTATTCCTGGGCGACGCTGGCAAATCAAACTAAGTAGGTAGAATGGAGGAACACTGCGGATCTCTGAGGAGCACTATCACTGCTGAGTCCACCCGGTCTTCTACTCAACCACTGTAAGCCATGTACTGCCTGCTGGTTACAGTAAAGAACCGTTGCAGAGACTATCTGTGTCCGTGTCTCCTTATGAACTATCCGTCCGCACACTAAGGTAACCGCAGCTGCCGCACAACATCTTGAGCAGCTCCAGCCCCCGGGGATCACCGCTCAGCCTGTGGGGAGCGTAACATCTTGCTGCTGTCCATCACCCCGGGAGGTTCCGCAGCGTCGGTAGCCCTTACCGAATCTACTCATAGGTGGCGTCACGAAGAAAACAAATTAAAACCCCTTTAATCTGTTCCCGTAAGACGTCTTCACTTTTGATCTGCACTACACCGGGCCCCACTACCGGCAGGCGCGGTCCACCCGTGACAAGGAAGGAGAAGCATCGCCTGTATCAACCGGAGTCCGCCGGCCACGGTGAGTCACACCGTCCATTGGACAGTGTGAGCCCTGTCATTCAGGCGGCAAGAGGCAGGGGGAGCGGCAGTGCAGAAGGGGGCGGCGCCTCATGCACACAGCTACCCCCTGTCATGGCGCCGGCCGCTCACCCCGCTCACCGCAGGTAAGCGGCGACCCGCCGTGGAGCGGAAATCACTGCCGCGGCTCAGGCGGCAGCGCTGGGCTCCACCAGCACCCCCCCCCCCCGGGAATCACTGCCGCGGCTCAGGCTGTAGTGGGGCGGCAGCGCTGGGCTCCACCAGCACCCCCCCCCGGGTAATCACTGCCGCGGCTCAGGCGGCAGTGGGGCTTGGTGCACCCCTGCTCCCGTCAAATAGTCGGCACTATAGAGTCAGCCTCCTTCCTTCTGGAGGGCAGCTAATTTTCATATCCTTCCCCAGGTAGCACTGTCTTATATACAAGTCTCCTGGAGGAAAATGTTAGCCCTCAATCTACAACATAAATCAAACTAGGGCACAAATGGTCATATTTAAAGGGGTTGTGCCACGAAACACTTTTCTGGCAAAAGTATCAAAAAAAGGTGTAAATATTCACAAATAAATGTTTACAGTGGATATCATGAATAATAAAAATACCATTTTATATGTTTTTTGTGTGCTTGTTCCCTCTCCATGCTGAGCTGAACAGGAGAGATTGTGGGAGGGGTTCATAAAAGATCATGTGACCACAACTGCCACAGTCCTGCCTTCACTGTATCCTTCCACATTGCTGGATCCAAATAGTCCACTCACATACAACATCATGATTAGTCTTCACCTTTCCATATATTACTGTTTATATATATATATATATATGATCAATCATATCTATCTACCTATATATATATATCTAATATATAATTACCAATAATATGTGTCTAGACTTCCAGCCCTTATGCATCGCGGCACCATTATGGGATAGCGACACAAGTGTGAAAAGTAAGTGACTCAGACCTCAATTGACCGTCGGGAGCCATGGCTCATCACCCGCCGCATGGAGGTCAGCGGTGACTCAGCCAGTGTCCCGACCACCATATTGGAACACCCAAGTTCCAATATGGCGGACAGGATTGAAATCCCCTGCCAGGTACCTTTACACGCGGCAATATTTGCTGGGAATCCTGCCGGCGATATGTCGCTCTGAAACTATCGCCGTCAAATTGCCTCCCAGTTGCGGCGTGTAATTGGGGAATTTGGCGGCGATAAATCGCCTGTCGCCTGGTTCCTGATTTCAGAGCACTGCTCCACAATCAGAGGCAATCATGAAGGCGAAATTCCCGGCTTTTGGCGTGTGAACGGGCGATAGTGATGGAATCTGCGTCGCCTATTGATTTCCCGTAGGCGTGCCACAGCGTGCTGGCGTCCGCGCCCCATCTGCGATAATTGGTGGTGGCTACTGTGTTCCCATTGGCTGTCACTTCACAGGACGCCATCAGCTACAGACGCACACATAGCCACTGCCCTGCACAAAACCGCTCCTGTGTGACGCTTTTGCACTTCGAAAGTCTGTCGCAGCAGCCACTATTAACAACATGAGCGGGTATTAATCACAAAGTCCGATAGACAATGGCGTCATGTACTAGCCAGACTACCAGCGCAGGCTGCCCAATCATAACCCTATTGCGCTGTCCAATGAGCCTGTTTGGGGCGCGGTGTAAACCAGTCTGGCACGCCTATGTTCTCGCCGCGCTGAACATGTATGCCCATATTCCTTTTGGGGATTGTGACGTGTGAAGCGGCGAGGGAAGTCGACCGGATTGGTTCCGCTGTGGGTGAGGTGATTTCCGGGGCGACACATCGCCTTAGGTTGAGGGCAAAATTGCGGCGTGTAATGCCGCCATCGGCGATCTAAGGCGACCAATAAAAACGTACATGCCCACGTTAGATCGCCTGTTATCGCCAGCAAATATTGCGGCGTGTAAAGGTACCCTGAAGGTACCTTTACACGCGGCAACTTTTCTAGGAATTTCACTGACAACTTACTGGTTGCAGTGAAATCATGGAGACATAGTTCCATTTGTACATGGCAACAAGATAGAACCATGTCTCCATGATTTCACTGCAACCAGTAAGTTGTCAGTGAAATTCCTAGAAATGTAGCCACGTGTAAAGGTACCCCTAGGGTACCTTTACACACCG
Organism: Allobates femoralis; assembly: GCA_033576535.1. Lineage (NCBI taxonomy): Eukaryota > Metazoa > Chordata > Amphibia > Anura > Aromobatidae > Allobates > Allobates femoralis. Next base: position 66,203,502 of record JARQOC010000004.1, read on the forward strand.
CTACTGGCGGTTGGATACAACCAGCTACTTCACGTGCACATGTTCTCAAACCTGCGATCAACGATTTATCGTTACAACTTTGCAGAGTCACATGCAACGAGGTCGTAACGATGTCGCTTGAACGACTCCAAATCTGTGATGTTTAAGCAATATCGTTAACGATGGCGTACCATGTAACGGGGCCTTAAGGAAGACATGCTTAAGGAAGACATCCCTTTAAGCCTTAACGACAGCCTTACGTCTCTAGACATCAGGCTGTCGTTACCCGGTGTTTGAAGTGAGCTCCGGCGTGGAGCTCACTTCAAACCTCCGACATCTCAGCTGATCTCACTAGCTGACATGTCGGACTAACAGCACCAATCGGTCCCGCCATCCGATCGGTGCTGTTAACCCCTTAGATCCCGCCCTCAATCTCTGAGAGCGGGATCTAAGGGAGCCGGAGCGTGCAGCGCGCGCTTACTCGGCACCAGGAGAGATCTCGCGATAGTATCGCAAGATCTCCCGTGCTGACTTGACAGGCCGGGGTCCTGGCTTGACCCCGGAGCCTGTCACTGAGCATTTCCTGGTTGTGGTTGGCAGGTGCTGCCAACCACAACATGTCCGCGATTCTGACAGATACAGAGGAGCTATAGCAGCTGCATGCCTCTCTATGGGGCAGTGTAAAAGTAAGAATCAATAAGCAAATAAAGTTTTTACAAAGTTGAAAAAAAAACAAAAAACATAAGTTCAAATCACCCCCCTTTTCTCCCATCCACAGTAAAAGTATTAAAAAACCAAATATGTGTATTTTATTTATTATCGCCGCGTTCAGAATCTCCCGATCTATCAATATAAAGAATCAAATAATGAGATCCTTAAACTACGTAGCGCAAAAAATGGTTCAAACGCCTACGTCACTGCAACAATGCTAAAAAATGCAATAACGGGCGATCAAAACAGGGCATCCACCCAAGTATGGTATCATTAAAAACGTCAGCTCAAGACGCAAAAAATAAGCCATCACCCAGCCCCAGGTCCCGAAAAATGAGGACGCTACGGGTTGCAGAACATGGCGCAAAAAGTGAAATGTTTTTTTTTTCATGCTTTTGAATTTTTTTCCACCACCTAGATACCAGTAAAGGTATACATGTTTGGTATCTACAAACTCGTACTGACCCGAGGCATCACACGGTCAAGTCGGTTTTACCATATAGTGAACACAGCGACTACAAAACCCAAAAAACAAACGTGTAATTGCACTTTTTTTGCAGTTTCACTGCACTTGGAATCTTTTTGCAATTTCCCTGTACATTATATGGTAAAACAAATTATTGCATCTGAAAGTACAACTCGTCCCGCAAAAAACAAGCCATCCTATGTCTGTGTCGACAGAAAAATAAAAAAGTTATGGCTCTTGGAAGCCGAGGAGCGAAAAAACGAAAATGAAAAATGACAAATTTCTTCGTCTCTAAGGGGTTAAGGATATGACAAGGGAGATATTGTGGCGCCCCTGCGTCCAGGAGGCCACAAAGGGAACTGCAGCCAGGCAGGTAGGACAATGTTAAACACTAACACCCTCACAGCCCACACAACCCACGTGTCAGAGAGGTTACATCCAGCCCTGAGATTAGAGACTATATGAGATCGGAGGGGTGGTGGATCAGAGGAGTGGGTTGGGCACACCAGAAGGTCAGGTGACTGACAGTATATAGAGAGGGGGAGGAGTGAAGGAGTTCAGTAAGCCATGGTGCTGGGAAGCAAAGACCAACAGTAGGCCCAGGGTGCCGAGATGTAAAGACCCAAGGGCAGGCCAGAGAACAGCAGGAAGTTGAGCTGAAGCTGAGCAGGAGAGAGCCACACTGCCTGGAAGTGCAAGGCTGAGGAGTGCAGACCCGTACTGAGCCAGTGCGAGCCAGATGGGGGGGAAAGCCCGTCCGACGCTGAAGCCACCAGGAGTGTGAGGGAGCCGAGAGGGATGGTGTAACCCGGGGCCCTAGAACTACAGCTAAAGCAACTAACTGCAGGCGGAGTAGCCCTCTTATATACAGGAAGGAACAGAAAGGAGAGAGAGCCTGGTATCCTAGTGCTGAGGATTACTGGAGGCTGGGCTAAAGTAGAGTGTCGGCTCTAAAGGGGACCGTAGTTCACCCGGCATCCCCAGACAATACGACGAGGGGTCTGAGTTTCAGATTGAGATCCCTAACCCAAAGGACAGGCAGCTCAGTGACGTACTAGGACTCACAGAAGCCCGAGTCACCGCCATACTGTCCAGTGTCGCACAACATAAAGAAAGAGAATGCAACAGCCCGGAAAGGGACACTAAAGACTGTGTGAGGGGTCACAGGGAGAGAGGCCTGGCTGCAGAGCACAAGAGAACCCGGAGAGGGAGAATGTACTCGTGTGTTAAGAGCTGTGTACCAACTGCAAATGACTTGTAAACTGCTTGAAGGAAACAACGAGTAAAGCTTTGGAAAACTCTGAATTGCCTCTCTTGTCAGTCCCTATCTGCAAACCATTCCTCCCTACAGATCCAGCCTGTCAGCACCAGCCAGGAGGAGAGATCCCTGCAGCCTGCAAAGTAAGTGTGCTACAACTACAACCACACAATAGACTTAACCCTTACTGCCCCGGGGGATACAGTTCTCCCCACTGGAACTATAACATCCCCGCTGCCATTCCATCACCCCCGGAGGTTCTGCAGCAGCGGCAGCCCCATCACTGGCCGCACCAAGTGGGTGGCGTCACCCGTGACATTTCCCTTGTAAATAATTCCCCTTTCATTGCCGAGCCAGGGACACGGTCCGGACCAAGCCACCTGTGACATCCCCAGTACCGTCCGGTCCGGTGGGGCCCGACAATACCAGCCTCCGGGATACCGCGCCCCATCAGCGATCATTGTTGGAAGCTCCTGCGTTATGATTGGTTGTCCCTGCATAGGGCGGCATATTTAAGGAGCTGACCAGTCACACTACACAATTGCAGTAGCATCATGTATTAGCCATCCTTCCTGCGCTGGCTGGCCAATCATGATGCTATTGCTTTGTCCAATCACCGTACGAGCGTCTCGTAATCCACAACTCTGGCACGCCTATGTGTTGTTCCTGCTGCCCCAGGTCCTCCCATATTGCCTTGTGGTAGCGGCATGTAAATGAGGGAAGGTGCTCTACAGAAGGTAACCTCCAGCACCCGTCGGTGCTTCCAGGAATAGAAAAAACCTACTGTAGAGCACCTTGTAGCGGCGTGTAAATGCGGTATCAGGTACCGTTAGGAACCGTTGAAACGTGCACGTGCACGTGAGACACCCGGTGGTTTCTAACCTTCTGTAGCGGCGTGTAAAGGTACCTTACCGCTGCAAACATGAAAATAAGATTTTTTGGGTGTAGACAAAAGCCACAGGAGAGCGCCCGGGATTTTGTATTAAATTTACAGGAAGCGCTCAGGGCATTGAAACAGACAGACCCTACTCTGGTGCAAGAAGAGAATAAATTGTTGATTGACCAGTTTATTGATGGACTCTTATCCACTGCTCATAGAGTGCAACTGCCAATGATGGCTATATAGAGCCCTGATCTGGACTTTGTGCAGTTTATGGACAGAGCTATTCATATATTACAGGAAGAAGCACCCTGTGACTCAGAGCCTGCACCATGCCTGGCCATCACCTACCATAAGCAGGGGGTGCAGAACCCACAGGCCACGGCAGGAGCAAGTGCACAGACTATGGGGCCTATCACTAATGAGGCTCTAAACTTAAAAATTGAGGCACTAACCAAGAGCGTAGATGAGATGGCTAAGGCTATGCAAAAGATGCAAGGATCCAAGCAGGTGGAGAAGATCGAGTTGTCTTCCAGCATAGATGACGTCCCCTGGATGCAGCAGAGATACCCACCAGCCAGAGGACGACCCATCGATCTCTATGACCCTGACGGACTACCCATCTGCCGCCGCTGCGACAAGCCAGGCCACTTTGCCAGAGAGTGTACTTTAAACGAGAAAGCCCTGGGGCTGCAGGCCGCCGCTCAGCTATAAGAGTACCAGGCCCACCAAACTGGCGTGACAGGTACGTGGGAGGACGTCCAGCCCTGCCTGTCGTGCTAGATGGCATGCCCATGAACGCTTTGCTGGACACTGGTTCACAGGTGACAACCATACCGTATATCCTTTATGACAGGTACTGGGCAGGCTCTGACATTTTACGTGGCCCAGATGATGGCTTTACTATATTGGCTAGTAATCGGTGCCACAGATTGGGTTTAAAGAGGTAACCATAACGGTGGGTCGGGTGGAATTGAAGTCCCATGGATTGATTATTGTTGATGTTGATCAGCATGAACGTAATCCAATGATCACTTTAGGCACTAATGTAATAGGAAATTGTCTTGCAGAGATTATTGTCTTGTTACAGCAGATTGCCGAGACTGCCAACAGTGGACATCAGCGAGTCCTGCGGAAAGAAATAATAAAAGCACTGATGCTGAAACAGCAGGTAGAATTTTCTGGAGGAGAAATGAGCAGTGTAAGAGTAAGTGATCCGGTACCCATTGCAATATCCCCGAAAAGTGAAATGTTGGTCTGGTGTAGGGCAGCAATAGGCCTTAGAGGGCAGGATTACCAAGCCCTGGTAGAGCCCATGTACTCAGACAGTGGGCCCACTGTCCTGACAGCCAGAGGGGTAGTTGATGTATGCAGGGGGAGGGTACCAGTGCGCATCTTAAAATGTGGATAAAACGTTAAACTGCCGAGGTATGCTACCATTGCTAAATTGCATACTGTCAATAACAACTCCATCCAGGCAGTCGAACCCTTGAACCTGTATGATCAGGCGGAGGGCAATGGCTCTGAGGGAAAGCTGGAGGATTGGTCCCAGAAGTTGCATGTAGGAAAGATAGTTGTAGCCCCTGGGCAGCTCCTCTAGTCCTGGTTAGAAAGAAGGATGGTACAATGAGGATGTGTGCAGACTACAGGCAGATCAACTGCATTACACATAAGGATGCAAACCCATTGAGTAGAATTAAAGAATCACTAGCTGCATTACGAACCGCTAACTACTTTTCCAGCTTAGATCTTACCAGTGGGTATTGGCAGGTTCCTGTAGCAGAGGCGGACCGAGAGAAGACAGCGTTAGCCACGCCGATGAGCCTCTGCGAGTTCAACGGTATGCCATTCAAATTCTGTAACGCACCGAGAACATTCCAGAGGCTGATGCAGTACTGCCTGGGGCACAAGAACTTCGAAACTGTCTTATTGTAACACATGATGTCATAGTATACTCCAAAATGTATGACGAACAGTTGGAGCACTTTGCAGAACTGTTTGAAGCCTTGTCCAGCTATGGCATGTAAGTGAAGCCATCCAAGTGTCACCTGCTGAAAACTGAATTAGTCCTTACCGGTAATTCCTTTTCTTGGAGCCTTCCACGACAGCATTGGAGGATGTCGTCCACGCCCTATTGGGGGACAGGAACACAGAGAGGTTAAAAGCCCCTCCCCTTCCTCAGTACTCCAGTGTTTACCAAGATCACCCTTAGCCATGGACTACCTTATACAAACCGGAACCAAACACCAAAAAGGGGGAGAACTGATGCTGTCATGGAAGGCTCCAAGAAAAGGAATTACCGGTAAGGACTAATTCAGTTTTCTCCATTCGCCTTCCACTACAGCATTGGAGGAATACCACCGATACTCCACAGGGTGGGACTATTGCCTGTAGAACTTTCCTACCAAAGGACAGATCCCGACTGAAGGACAGAACTAACCTATAGTGGCGAGAAAAAGTGAGGAGAGACTACCACGTAGCCGCTCTGCAAATCAGCTCCGATGAAGCTCCAGCCTGCTCCGTCCAGGGAGTAGCAGCAGCCCGAGTTGAAGGAGCCTTCAACCCCACCGGAGGAGCAAGGACCGGAGCGACATAGGCCTCACAGATCACCTTCTTGATCCAGGAAGTGATGGTAGCTTTGGAAGTCTTCTTCCCTGTATTTTTCCCAAAATGCTGAACAAAACAGGTTCTGATCTAACCTCCAGGAAGCAGACTCTCGGAGATAGAGGAGGACAGTCCGACGAACATTGAAGGAGTGAAACACGGCCTCAGCCGCATTGGCAGGAGATTGACAAAATGAAGGTAGAACCACAACAGAGGACCGATGGAAAGCCGACACAATTTCGGAAGAAAAGATGAATGCAACTGAAGCGTAATGCGAACAACGGACATCACGAGGCACGGAGCCCAGACAGAGAGTGCCTGCAGTTCTCCAACTCTGGGAGCAGAAGTGATGGCCACCAAAAACGCCACCTTGGGAGAGAGAGAGACGTAAGGGATGCAGCAGACAAGGGTGCAAAGGGACTTCGAGAAAGCCCTTGGAGAACAATCTTCAAATCAAAATCGGACAGCATCGGCTCCCTTCTGATGCCTGGAATCGGATGCCAAATAGGCATCCAATTCCGGCATAAAATCGTTGCCTCCGGGCTGAAAAAAAAAAAAAAGTATATGCTCACCTATCCCTGAGGCACCCGCCGTCTCCTGCAGGCTCCCGGTGTCCTCGCGGTGTCTGCAGAGGTCTTCTTCTGTACAGGACCTGCCGTGATGTCACAATCACGTGACAGCAGGGTAACATGGTGTAACCTGCGGTCACGTGACTGTGACATCACAGCAGGTCCTGTACAGAAGAAAAAGACCTCTGCAGACACCGCGAGGACACCGGGAGCCTGCGGGAGACGGCGGGGGCTTCAGGGATAGGTGAGCATACATATATATTTTTTTTTTAACCCCTTCTCTCCCAGTTTGGAGCAGTTTTACTGTACTGAGCATGCTCAGTACAGTACAATCGGGTCCGAGGACACATCAGATGTTTCCTCGGACCCTGCTCCATAGGGCCCCATGTTAAATTGATCGGACCAAATCGGATGTGCACTAAAGAGCATCCGATTTGGTCCGATCTGAGTTTGTCCGATTTTATTTTCGGTGCAAAAATCGGGGCATGCTCCGATTCTTGCACCGATAAAAAAATCGGACAGAATCGGATCAGACCAAATCGGATGGCATTTAGTGCACATCCGATTCGGTCCGATGCCCATAGAGCTGCATGGGGCCCAAAATCGTTCCGATGCTGTCCGATTTTTATCGGACAGCATCGGAAATGCTAAAATCGTAGTGTGAAACCAGCCTATCACTCTCGGCTGAGGAGAGTCAGCAAAGGTTGCAATGAGAAAGTGCTGACAGTACCGTAATACAAGCAGTCAGAGTGTGTGTCCGTGCAAGACTTGGGCCCCCTTCACACTGCAGGATTTCACTGATCAGTGTCCATCAGTGTTTGGGTGCCAAAACCAGGAGTGTCCCCAAAACTCAGAACAGGTGTCAATCTTTCAATTATACTTTTTCTCTGCAAGCTTCACTCCTGGTTTTGGTACCCAAACACTGATGGGCACTGATCAGTGAAATCCTTCAGAGTAAAAGGGGCCTAAGGCTGGCTTCACACCACGGTGTGATCCGGTCCGGGATGACCCTGACAGCCCCGGACCGGATCAGCACACAGAACCGGAGGGCCAAATGTGCCCTCCGGTCCTGTGTGCAGCCGGATGGCTGTAATTGCACCCTCAGCCTAATACTTGGTTGCACGACCTTTAGCCAAAATAACTGCGATCAACTGCTTCCGGTAACCATCAATGAGTTTCTTACAATGCTCTGCTGGAATTTTACACCATTCTTCTTTGGCAAACTGCTCCAGGTCCCTGATATTTGAAGGGTGCCTTCTCCAAACTGCCATTTTTAGATCTCTCCACAGGTGTTCTATGGGATTCAGGTCTGGACTCATTGCTGGCCACCTTAGAGGTCTCCAGTGCTTTCTCTCAAACCATTTTCTAGTGCTTTTTGAAGTGTGTTTTGGGTCATTGTCCTGCTGGAAGACCCATGACCTCTGAGGGAGACCCAGCTTTCTCACATTGGGCCCTACATTACGCTGCAAAATGTGTTGGTAGTCTTCAGACTTCATAATGCCATGCACACGGTCAAGCAGTCCAGTGCCAGAGGCAGAAAAGCAACCCCAAAACATCAGGGAACCTCCGCCATGTTTGACTGTAGGGACCGTGTTCTTTTCTTTGAATGCCTCTTTTTTCTCCTGTAAACTCTATGTTGATGCCTTTGCCCAAAAAGAGAGAACATTCTTCCAAAACGTTTTAGGCTTTCTCAGGTAAGTTTTGGCAAACTCCAGCCTGGCTTTTTTATGTCTCGGGGTAAGAAGTGGGGTCTTCCTGGGTCTCCTACCATAGAGTCCCTTTTCATTCAGACGCCGACGGATAGTACGGGTTGACACTGTTGTACCCTCGGACTGCAGGGCAGCTTGAACTTGTTTGGATGTTAGTGAAGGTTCTTTATCCACCATCCGCACAATCTTGCGTTGAAATCTCTTGTCAATATTTCTTTTCCGTCCACATCTAGGGAGGTTAGCCACAGTGCCATGGGCTTTAAACTTCTTGATGACACTTCGCACGGTAGACACAGGAACATTCAGGTCTTTGGAGATGGACTTGTAGCCTTGAGATTGCTCATGCTTCCTCACAATTTGGTTTCTCAAGTCCTCAGACAGTTCTTTGGTCTTCTTTCTTCTCTCCATGCTCAATGTGGGACACACAAGGACACAGGACAGAGGTTGAGTCAACTTTAATCCAAGTCAACTGGCTGCAAGTGTGATTTAGTTATTGCCAACACCTGTTAGGTGCCACAGGTAAGTTACAGGTGCTGTTAATTACACAAATTAGAGAAGCATCACATGATTTTTCTAAGGGTGCCAATACTTTTATCCACCCCCTTTTTTATGTTTGGTGGAATTAGATCCAATTTGGCTTTAGGACAATTCTTTTTGTGTTTTTTTCATTGAAGACAAATTAAATGAAGATAATAATACCAAAGAATTTGTGATTGCAATCATTTTCAGGAAGAAACTGACAGAATTGCAGGGGTGTCAATACTTTTGGCCAACACTGTATATTTGGCAGCTATGCAAACCCCCTTAGTATGTCTTATTTTCATGGTATGTCTTAATTTCTGGGAAATAGGGTGGATTCTCCAGCTCCTCCATGGAGTGCACTCTTGCCATTCCCGCATGCCGCAGTGTAATGACCTCATCACGGTGCTGCACACTGGGCCACGGAACGACTACGTTTTCCAGCCGCAATTAAAGGTACAGTGCCAGTCCTCTGGCGGCCATGGGACTGCCTTGGGAGTGGCTATGCATCCACGGGGACACACATCCATGTGAAGCAGGCGCTGGGGTTAGGGGTCGTCGGGCCTGGTCATGACCCTTATGAGCCCGATCGTTACGCACTGCCTGGAAGGAGCTCATACATCCAGATGTAGTCACTAATATGTACCAGGAAGCAGCCCCCCCTGTGTACTGTCTTCAGTGGTGAACCAGCTATACTGTATAGGCTGCAGTAAGGACCTGGAAGGAGTCTATACATTCTGATGTAGCCACTAATATATACCTGGAAGGAGCCTGTATTCTCTAGACTCAACCCTCACTGCACAAGCGTCTGCAGCAGGAGAGGCCACAAGGCGTCTAGCGGTTACCATAGAGACCGTCCTTTTCCAGCTCTCCGATTCGTCAGAACTTCCCGCAGGACGGGCCGCTGAACCAATCACGCTCCGTTCAATACGTGATCAGCTCTATCCAATGAAGGCGCCTTGAATTCTACGGCATGACGTCACCGGAAATGCAGGCGGAGTTTGTTGCCGGAAGCGAAGACACCGGCGGGGAAATGGCGCCGAGCTCGAAATCAGACCGGAGCAACGGAAGCCGAAAATGGGGCCCGAGGGACCATATCATCCGACAGATGGACCGAGTGAGGGTAAATATTGTCCTCGGCAGGGAACTATGTGTGACGGGGAGAAGAGAGAGACAGAGGACCAGAGAGGAATAACGGGAGGAGGAGAGAGAGAGAGTGAGGAATAACGGGAGGAGGAGAGAGAGGAATAACGGGAGGAATAACGGGAGGAGGAGAGAGAGAGGGGACCGGAGAGGAATAACGGGAGGAGAGAGAGAGAGAGAGGAATAACGGGGAGGAGAGAGAGAGGAATAACGGGAGGAGGAGAGAGAGAGAGGAATAACGGGAGGAGAGAGAGAGGAATAACGGGAGGAGGAGAGAGAGGAGAGGAATAACGGGAGGAGAGAGAGAGGAATAACGGGAGGAGGAGAGAGGAGGAATAACGGGAGGGAGAGAGATAGGAATAACGGGAGGAGGAGAGAGAGAGGAATAACGGGAGGAGAGAGAGAGAGGACCGGAGAGGAATAACGGGAGGAGAGGAGAGAGGGCCGGAGAGGAATAACGGGAGGGAGGAGAGAGAGGACCGAGAGAGGAATAACGGGAGGAGGAGAGAGAGGACCGGAGAGGAATAACTGGAGGAGAGAGAGAGAGAGAGGAATAACGGGAGGAGGAGAGAGAGGAATAACGGGAGGAAGAGAGAGGAGAGGACCGGAGAGGAATAACGGGAGGAGAGAGAGAGAGAGAGAGGACCGGAGAGGAATAACGGGAGGAGAGAGAGAGAGGACCGGAGAGGAATAACGGGAGGAGGAGAGAGAGGACCGGAGAGGAATAACGGGAGGAGAGAGAGAGGGGACCGGAGAGGAATAACGGGAGGAGGAAGAGAGGAAAACAGAGGAGAAGAGAGGACCGAGAGGAATAACTGGAGGAGGAGAGAGAGAGAGAATAACGGAGGAGGACGAGAGAGGAATAACGGGGAGGAGAGAGAGAGAGGACCGGAGAGGAGAATAAAGGGAAGGATAAGGAGGAGAGAGGAAGGACCGGAGAGGAATAACGGAGAGAGAGAGAGAGAGGACCGGAGAGGAATAACGGAGGGGAGAGAGAGAGAGAGGACCGGAAGAGGAATAAGGGAGGAGAGAGAGAGAGAGGACCGGAGAGGAATAACGGGAGGAGGAGAGAGAGAGGACCGGAGAGGAATAACGGGAGGAGGAGAGAGAGAGGATAAGGAGGGGAGAGAGGAATAACGGGAGGAGGAGGAGAGAGGACCGGAGAGGAATAACGGAGGAGAGAGAGAGAGAGGACCGGAGAGGAATAACGGGAGGAGAGAGAGAAGAGGACGGAGAGAGAATAACGAGAGGATGGAGGAGAGAGAGAGGACCGGAGAGGAATAACGGGAGGAGGAGAGAGAGAGAGAGGAATAACGGGAGGAGGAGAGAGACGAGAGGAGAGAGGGAGGAGGAATAACGGAGGAGGAGAGAGACGAGAGGAATAACGGAGGAGAGAGAGAGGAGGACCGAGAGGAATAACGGAGGAGAGAGAGAGAGAGAGAAGGAACCGGAGGTACGAAGGAAGAGAGGAGGAATAACGGAGGAGGAGAGAGAGAGGACCGGAGAGGAATAACGGGAGGAGAGAGAGAGAGAGGACCGGAGAGGAATAACGAGAGGGAGAGGAGTAGAGAGAGAGAGAGACGGAGAGGAATAACGGGAGGAGAGAGAGAGAGGACCGGAGAGGAATAACGGGAGGAGGGAGAGAGAGAGGACCGGAGAGGAATAACGGGAGGAGGAGAGAGAGAGAGGACCGGAGAGGAATAACGGGGGAGGAGAGAGAGAGAGGAGACCGAGAGGAATAACGGAGGAGGAGAGAAGACCGGAGAGGAATAACGGGAGGAGGAGAGAGAGGACCGAGAGGAATAACGGGAGGAGAGAGAGAGAGGACCGAGAGGAATAACGGGAGGAGAGGAAGAGAGGACGGAGAGGAATAACGGGAGGAGGAGAGAGAGAGAGGACCGGAGAGGAATAACGGGAGGAGGAGAGAGAGGACCGAGAGGAATAACGGAGAGGAGAGAGAGAGGACTGAAGGAATAGAGAGGAGAGAGAGAGAGGACCGAGAGGAATAACGGAGGAGAGAGAGAGAGGACGGAGAGGAATAACGGAGAGAAGAGAGAGGACCGGAGAGGAATAACGGAGGAGGAGAGAGAGAGGACCGGAGAGGAATAACGGAGGAGAGAGAGAGAGACCGAGAGGAATAACGGGAGAGAGAGAGAGAGGACCGGAGAGGAATAACAGGAGAGAGAGAGAGACGGAGAGAATAACGGGAGGAGAGAAGAAGAAGAGGAGAGAGAAGGACCGAGGGAATAACGGGAGGAGGAGAGAGAAGGACGGAGAGGAATAACGGAGGAGAGAGAGAGAGGACCGGAGAGGAATAACGGGAGGAGGAGAGAGAGAGAGAGGAGACCGGAGAGGAATAACGGGAGGAGAGAGAGAGAGAGAGGATACGGAGAGGAGAGAGACGAGGGACGGAGAGAGAAGGAATAACGGAGGAGAGGACCAAGATAACGAGAGGAAGAAGAATAAGGAGGAGAGAGAGGGACCGGAGAGGAATAACGGAGGAGGAGAGAGAGAGGACGAGGAAAGGAATAACGAGAGAAGAGGAGAGAGAGGGACCGGAGAGGAATAACGAGGAGAGAGAGAGAGAGAGAGGGACGAGAGGAATAACGGGAGGAGGAGAGAGGAACGAAGAGGAGAGAAATAACGGGAGGAGGAGAGAGAGAGAGAGAGGGGACCGGAGAGGAATAACGGGGAGGGAGAGAGGAGAGGTAGGAGAGAGGACCGGAGAGGAATAACGAGGAGGAGGAGAGAGGGAGAGAGAGGACCGAGAGGAATAACGAGGAGGAGAGAGAGTAGGAAGAAGGACCGAGTAGAGAGAGGAATAACGGAAGGGACGAGAGTACGGAGGAGAGAGAGGACCGGAGAGGAATAACGGGGAGAGAGAGAGAGAGAGAGACCGGAGAGGAATAACGGGAGAGAGAGAGGAGAGAGTAGGGAGGAGAGAGAGAGAGGAAATAACGGGAGGAGGAGAAGAGAGGACCGGAGAGGAATAACGAGGAGGAGGAAGACCGAAGAATCACAGAGAGAATGGAGCGAGGAGAGAGGACCGAAGAATAACGGAGGAGAGAGGACGAAGAACGGGACGAGATACGAGAGATTAACGAGGGAGTAGAGGGCGGGATACGAGGGAGTAGAGAGGACCAGATAAGGAGAGACGAGAGATAGAGCGAGGAGATAACCGAGAATCGGGGAGAGAGACCGAGGAATAACGGATGAGAGGACTGAGAGAAGGAGGGAAGGACCAGAAATAACAGATGGACCGAGTGAATACGTGGGAGAAAGAGACCGAGAGAAAACGGAGGCAGGCCTGGAACCGAGGAGAGGACCAATGAATAACGTGAGAGGAGAAGCCGAGCGAGATACGGAGGCTCCAGAGAGGAACGGAGAGGACGATGCCAGCTCACTCCGATGTCTGCAGCGCTACACCTCCTCCTCGATGTCTGCAGCGCTCACCTCCTCTCCATGTCTGCAGCGTCACCTCTCCTCCATGTCTGCAGCGCTCACCTCCTCCTCCATGTCTGCAGCGCTCACCTCCTCCTCCATGTCTGCAGCGCTCACCTCCTCCTCCATGTCTGCAGCGCTCACCTCCTCCTCCATGTCTGCAGCGCTCACCTCCTCCTCCATGTCTGCAGCGCTCACCTCCTCCTCCATGTCTGCAGCGCTCACCTCCTCCTCCATGTCTGCAGCGCTCACCTCCTCCTCCATGTCTGCAGCGCTCACCTCCTCCTCCATGTCTGCAGCGCTCACCTCCTCCTCCATGTCTGCAGCGCTCACCTCCTCTTCCATGTCTGCAGCGCTCACCTCCTCCATGTCTGCAGCGCTCACCTCCTCCTCCATGTCTGCAGCGCTCACCTCCTCCTCCATGTCTGCAGCGCTCACCTCCTCCTCCATCCCTGCAGTGCTCACCTCCTCCTCCATGTCTGCAGCGCTCACCTCCTCCTCCATGTCTGCAGCACTCACCTCCTCCTCCATGTCTGCAGCGCTCACCTCCTCCATGTCTGTAGTTCACTTCTGTGATTATATAACCCAGGTGGAGAGGAATAAGAGGAGGCCTTCTCCATGTCTGCAGCGCTCACCTCCTCCTCCATGTCTGCAGCGCTCACCTCCTCCTCCTCCATCCCTGCAGCGCTCACCTCCTCCTCCATCCCTGCAGCGCTCACCTCCTCCTCCATCCCTGCAGCGCTCACCTCCTCCTCCATCCCTGCAGCGCTCACCACATCCTCCATCTGTGCAGCGCTCACATCCTCCTCCATCTGTTCAGCGCTCACCACCTCCTCCATCTCTGCAGCGCACACCTCCTCCATGTCTGCAGAGCTCACCTCCTCCACGTCTGCAGAGCTCACCTCCTCCTCCACGTCTGCAGAGCTCACCTCCTCCTCCACGTCTACAGAGCTCACCTCCTCCTCCATGTCTGCAGAGCTCACCTCCTCCTCCATGTCTGCGGCGCTCCCCTCCTCCTCCGTGTCTGCGGCGCTCCCCTCCTCCTCCGTGTCTGCGGCGCTCCCCTCCTCCTCCGTGTCTGCGGCGCTCCCCTCCTCCTCCGTGTCTGCGGCGCTCCCCTCCTCCTCCGTGTCTGCGGCGCTCCCCTCCTCCTCCGTGTCTGCGGCGCTCCCCTCCTCCTCCGTGTCTGCGGCGCTCCCCTCCTCCGTGTCTGTAGTGCACCCCTGTGATGATACAGTGCCTACAAGTAGTATTCAACCCCCTGCAGATTTAGGTGGTTTGATAAGATGCAAATAAGTTAGAGCCTTCAAACTGCAAACGAGAGTAGGATTTATTAGCAGAAGCATAAATCTTACAAACCAAAAAGTTATGTTGCTCAGTTGAATTTTAATAAATTTTAAACATAAAAGTGTGGGTCAATTATTATTCAACCCCTTAAACCACCAGCATTCTGTTTGGTCCCCCTAAAGTATTAAGAAGTAGTTCAGGCACAAAGAACAATGAGCTTCACATGTGTGGATTAATTATCTCTTTTGCCAGCCTTTTCTGACTATTTAAGACCCTCCCCAAACTTGTGAACAGCACTCATACATGGTCAACATGGGAAAGACAAAGGAGCATTCCAAGGCCATCAGAGACAAGATCGTGGAGGGTCACAAGGCTGGTGAGGGGGTACAAAACCCTTTCCAAGGAGTTGGGCCTACCTGTCTCCACTGTTGGGAGCATCATCCGGAAGTGGAAGGCTTATAGAACTACTGTTAGCCTTCCACGGCCTGGACAGCCTTTGAACGTTTCCTCCCGTGCAGAGGCAAGGCTTGTCCGAAGAGTCAAGGCTAACCCAAGGACAACAAGGAAGGAGCTCCGGGAAGATCTCATGGCAGTGGGGACATTGGTTTCAGTCAATATCATAAGTAACGTACTCCACCGCAATGGTCTCCGTTCCAGACGAGCCCGTAAGGTTCCTTTACTTTCAAAGCGTCATGTCAAGGCTCGTCTACAGTTTGCTCATGATCACTTGGAGGACTCTGAGACAGACTGGTTCAAGGTTCTATGGTCTGATGAGACCAAGATTGAGATCTTTGGTGCCAACCACACACGTGACGTTTGGAGACTGGATGGCACTGCATACGACCCCAAGAATACCATCCCTAAAGTCAAGCATGGTGGTGGCAGCATCATGCTGTGGGGCTGTTTCTCAGCCAAGGGGCCTGGCCATCTGGTCCGCATCCATGGGAAGATGGATAGCACGGCCTACCTGGAGATTTTGGCCAAGAACCTCTGCTCCTCCATCAAGGATCTTAAGATGGGTCGTAATTTCATCTTCCAACAAGACAACGACCCAAAGCACACAGCCAAGAAAACCAAGGCCTGGTTCAAGAGGGAAAAAATCAAGGTGATGGAGTGGCCTAGTCAGTCTCCTGACCTTAACCCAATTGAAAACTTGTGGAAGGAGCTCAAGATTAAAGTCCACATGAGACACCCAAAGAACCTAGATAACTTGGAGAAGATCTGCATGGAGGAGTGGGCCAAGATAACTCCAGAGACCTGTGCCGGCCTGATCAGGTCTTATAAAAGACGATTATTAGCTGTAATTGCAAACAAGGGTTATTCCACAAAATATTAAACCTAGGGGTTGAATAATAATTGACCCACACTTTTATGTTTAAAATTTATTAAAATTCAACTGAGCAACATAACTTTTTGGTTTGTAAGATTTATGCTTCTGTTAATAAATCCTACTCTCGTTTGCAGTTTGAAGGCTCTAACTTATTTGCATCTTATCAAACCACCTAAATCTGCAGGGGGTTGAATACTACTTGTAGGCACTGTATAACCCAGGTGTTAGCACACGTGTCTCCTGTTCATATCTGGCTGAGAACAAGGCAGAGATGCAAGTCCTGACAATAGTTTTAGAGGCATTGTTGTGTAGTCTGGGGGTATCCAAGCTGGATTCACCTTATGAGTTTTATCTACAATGTAAAGAAACCCCCAGAAAATAATAACTTTGGAGCGCTCTTGATTAATATAGAGAAGTGTGTAGTAAGGTGGTGTGGACTGAAGTGATAAGATAAAAAAAACGTACACTCTACAAATGACTACAACCGCCCCTCAGGTGCCGTCCAGTCGACTTCGCCCGGTGACACCAGTGAGCAGAGTTAGTCGTTCCTGATTTAGAAGTGATAACCGATTTTGTCTACAATGACTAAATAATCTTTATTATTTTTTTTTTTGTTTGTTTCCAGATTACAGGACAACTTTCCCCTCGGTTGTTCCGGAAGTTGCCCCTCGTCTCTGTGTATCTCTGCGCAACATCGTGGATGAAGAGTTCCTGCGGAAGGGGTAATTACTTCTCACTTGGGCCCTTCCTGTCAGAATCCAAGCTGTCTTTTTATTGCCTCCACTGAGCTTATGGGGTTGAAACATGATGAGTTATTCTGCTGTTCTCTTTGTCATGCCCGTCCACCCTAGATCCCTGCAGTAGTCATAATACAATATCACCGCTGACTTTTTGCCAACCTCTGCCTCCATGGTGTTGTCAGTTTTGCTGATCTTGTCACTTACGCTTACAAGGGCATGATAAACATGATTAGTCCATCGAATTAACCCTCACAATATAGCATATCACAAGCCGACTTATAAAACTGATTTGAAGCGTATTCAGAAGTCTATAAGGAGCGAAAAGGGTCTTCTTAGAAAGTATATAAATGGGCCAGTGGAGACGTGGTGGTGGTTTGGCTTCCTGGGTAAGCAGACAGGTTCCTCTGAAGTCGGCTTTAGTTGCTCTGATTTCTTGGTAATTGTATGCTTATACCAGAAGAAGCAGAGCTGCAGTGAAAAGTATGGTGAACAGCAACAGCCTTAGACTCTGGTGCATCAGGACGTGTATTTTACACTCAGTCTTCTACAGTTCGTGCTCTGGAATTGGAGCCAATAATTATAGCTGAAAATAACAAAGTGATGGACAATAGAAAGCAACAACTGCTTTATTTTGCTGTGAGGTGTTGCCGTATTCTCTTCCTCCAGTCACGTCTTCCTGGGCTTCTCCAAGTGTGGCCGTTTTGTGCTATCCTACACCAGCGATGTGGTAGATGATGATTTCTCCTTTTATTCCTATCGCCTTTATTGGTGGCAATTCCAAGTATACAGCAAACTGCGCCTGGTGAGTCCTGGGGGCCACAACCCATTTGTGCGCTGATCTATTACTGGCCCCATATATCAATCCTGTTATATCTCCGCTACCAGGTGCGGCAGGTCCAGCTCTTCCAGGATGAAGAGATTTATAGTGACTTGTACCTGACGGTATGCGAGTGGCCGGGCGACAGCTCCAAAGTTATCGTGTTTGGCTTCAAGTAAGTCTGCAGATTGCATCCGGATCAAAATGAAGTCCTTTTCAAGATTGCCTAGGTGACCAGCCACCTCTGCAGTACTTCAGTGCTGGCCCCTCTCCTAAGCAGGGAGCTCGGCTCTATAGAGCTTGTAAGTGCTTGTCTGGAGCTGGCTGGACCTACTTTTCCTGCAATGCAGCAGAGGCAAAATTAAGAGCTGACAGATCAACCATAAGCGCAACTGTGAATCATTCAAGAGCACACCACTCTCAGCCAGCAAGAAACAGGGGAGCGGTGCGCTCCTGATCAGCAGTCTCTTTAGTAAAGAGGTGTGTATTGGCCTCTGAGCTGTGTTTTGAGGGGTCACTATATATTCTGCTCCTTTTCCCAGCACATCCGGTAACGGTATGTTAATGAACATGATGAGTGACGAGAACCATAGAGACATTTATATCAGCACGGTGTCTGCGCCCCCAACTTCCCCTTGCACTGACTGCAGAGCATCTCCAAAAGGTAGGTGTCTTATCTCTGCCGGTGATACGCAGGCTCGGAGCGATGATGTTCTAGTATATAACACAGTGTTTCTTTCTAGGCCCGTGTCTCCGGCACAGCTTCATGCTCCACACCAAGTATCAGGTGGTTTACCCTTTCCCTACGTTCCAACCAGCGTTTCAGCTGAAGAAGGACCATGTGGTTCTGCTTAACACCAGCTTCTCCCTAGTGGCCTGTGCGGTGTCTGTGCACCCGGCAGGTAACTCAAGCCACGCCTTTATGGCTGCTGTAACGCACTCATTTTGGGGCCTTTTTCATGCTAATTTATTTTATTTAAGGTGATAAAGAATCCAACCAAATTTTGTACAGCAAACAGAGCCAACCCCATGCCCGTGCCTCCTGCGCCTTGTCTTTGAGTCCCAGTTCACCTTCCTCCAGCGGGCACTCTCCTCTGCCCTCCGAACCCTGCTCCCCCACCCCTCCAGGAACCCCGCCAGCCGTCACCCGAGCCCGTGAATTCGTGGCTGGCATATTCCGTCGTGCCCGAGAGGCATCTGGACTGGAGGCTGAAGACAAAGGAGAACGACCCGGACCAAGCAAGCAAAGCCCTTCACAACCTTCTGACCCAGATTCTCCTACATGGCACCGTACGATTAATGACGGGCACCCGAGGTCCTGCGCTCTCACCGAGGAGCCCAGCTACGTCAACTACACAAAGCTACGCTACGTCCTGGGGGAGGTGGCTGAGAGTGACCGGAGGAGTGGTGAGCGGACCAGGGAGGGATGCCGGACCTGCATGGTGGCAGAAAGGAGGAGGGAAGGGAACGAGACCTACATGGTGGCAGATAGGAGGGGGGATGGGTGCCGGAACTGCATGGTGGCAGATAGGAGGACGGAGGGGAGCCAGACCTACATGGTGGCAGATAGGAGGGGGGATGGGTGCCGGAACTGCATGGTGGCAGATAGGAGGATGGAGGGGAACCAGACCTACATGGTGGCAGATAGAAGGGGGGAGGGGAGCCGGACCTGCATGGTGGCAGATAGGAGGAGGAGGGCACCTCTTAACCTTTCTATTCTTTCTCTGCAGAGTATGAAGATGACAAAATCTCGCTCCCGTTCCTGGTCACTGATCTGACTGGACATCACCTAAAACCGCTGAACGACGCAGCTTCTGTCAAGGTGCAGACTGTCTCCATGATCTCGTTTCTGTGACTTTAGGCAGTCCCCGACCCTCTCACCCCTGTCTCTTCTCACTCAGGGCCAATATCTCACCGTGGAGCAACTCACCCTGGACTTTGAATACGTCATAAATGAAGTGATCCGCCATGACGCCTCCTGGTATCGGCAGTTCTGCTCTTTCAGTGACTACGATATAGTTATCCTAGAGGTAAATGTGGCCTCTGTCTGTGATTAACACCTTAACGACTGATATATCCTTCACTGAGGAGTGTAGCTGAGCGCTCTGGTGGATATATCCATCACTGGGATCGGGCAATGACTGATCAAGGGCTGGTTAACTGTAACCTTGCACTTTAATCCCTTAGATGCTGCTTTAAATAGCGACCGCAGCATGTAAGTTGTATGATGGAGAGAAGGAAGGCTGGCGCTATTGGCAGAGCGACGGAGCTCACAATTGCCCCCATGTCTTGCCATCGGCTTCTCCTACCTTCATTAACCCCTTCACCACCCAGAGATTTTTTTTGTTTTTCATTTTGTTTTTGTTTTTTTGCTTCTAAGAGCCATAACATTTTTATTTTTCCATCACTATAGACATACGACGTCTTGTTTTTTGCGGGGCGAGTTGTACTTTCAGATGCAATCATTTATTTTACCATATAGTGTACAGGGAAAAGGGGGGGTGATTTGAACTTTTGTCTTTTTTTTTCCTTCATTTTTTAAAAACTTTATTTTTCAATTCATTCTTGATTTTACACTGCCCCATAGGGCACCACAGCACTGCACCATCCAGTCGCTTGTGCCATGACCCGATGAGCTGCAGCACATCAGGACCTGCCACAAATGCGTACTGTGAGTGGTTGGCAGCACTTGCCAACCACTCACAGGAAGTGATCAGAGATAGCTTCCGGAGTCTCGGGAGAACCCCGGGATATCACGTGACGACCGGAGATCTCGTGATATTATCCCTGGAGCTCCGGTGCAGGCGGGAAACAGCACGATCCCGCTGCTGCGGTTTTATGTCCCGCTGTCATTCACTGACCAAGGGGTTAACAGCACCGATCAGATCCCAGATGAGATCAGCTGAGATGTCGGGTGTTTGATGTGAGTGCCGAACCGGAGCTTACATCAAACACCGGGAACTGAACCATGACGTTGTATTATGTCGAGGGTCGGGAAGGAGTTAAGCAGATCTTCTATGTGTATTTGCAGTGGTTACAATAACACAGATCTGTGGTTGACCCATAAGTTTCTGCCTCACATTTGCAGTCCGAACTGGCTCGTGTGAATTATATCCATACAATCTGTTGGTTTTTTGCATGGTATTTGAGCAAAATTTACTCAATGTGTGATATTCGTGGACCCTGAGCCTCTCATACACCAGCCATACACATCCAGAAATATTTGGACAATGACACAAGTTTGGCTGTTTATACTAATAGTTTCAAGGTGCAATTATATAATACATTTGGGAACCTGTCAGATGGTTTATGCCCCCCCAGCTGTCACTGTCTGTACCTGTAGCTTCATAGTTTTCAGGATTTTTTTTACACCAGATCTCAGGCGAACTTGGGTGGAGAGAGGGACTTCGGAGGGATCGGGTTAGAGAAATGGGGTCCTGCTGTGAGGAGGGGGCTACACACACTGATGTAACATGCAGTTGATTTATTTCCCCACAGATGTGTCCTGAGACCAACCAGGTGATAATGAACATCGGCCTCCTCCTCCTCGCCTTCCCAACTCCACAAGAGGACGCTCAGCTCAGGTGGGTGATGTCAGGAGCCGGGCTGCGCCTTGTACCTGCGGAGCTTCGCTCATTCCTATCTGCTTCATCCCACAGGCCTAAGACGTATCACACAAGCTTGAAAGTAGCGTGGGACCTGCACACCGGAGTGTTCAGCACCCTGAGCGTGGGGGACCTCACTGAGGTGAAAGGTCAGACTAGGTAAAGAACAACCTCATTGTTCCCGGTTTGTTATCTTTTTTTGTTTTTTTTTTGGTTTGTCACTCTCTCTTGTATATCCTCCCACCCCCCCCTAGTGGCAGCGTATGGAGCTCATACCGGAAGAGCTGTGTGGACACGGTCATGAAGTGGTTGGTGCCAGAAAGCAGCGTCCGCTTCGTAAATCGTATGACAAACGAGGCGCTACATAAAGGTACGGCTGGCGCCCCTTCGCCATTCTGTGCGCTGCTGCGTGGGGATCCCCGCTGCTCACGTCTTGCTCATCTCTCCCCCACAGGTTGCTCTCTCAAGGTTTTGGCAGACAACGTGCGATACACATGGATTGTGCTGTGACCCGGCTCATCTGAAGAGAAGACCTCTACCTCAGCACGAGCGTCTCCGGTGTACCTGGAATAGGGGGCGCTGCAGTGGGACCCCTGTATTAGTCCTTCCTGTATGCTGCCACCTACTGACCGCTCCTGGAAGACCCCAGCAGGTGTGTCAGCATCTGAGCTGCTTGTTATGTGTAGTGTGAAGAAACCGCGTTCTGGATAAGATAGGTGGGTCGATGCTATATGCCCGGGGAGGGAAACCCTGCTTTCACCACAGAGGACATTTTTTTCTTTTCTCCGTATTGTCTGTCCAGATAGGGGCAGAGGCATTTTTTTATGGCATGTATATGTATATACTATGTATTCCTTTTCATTTTGTCTGTCTCCTTTTGTGAAATAAATCTTTTTTTTTTTCTGTTCACAAATGTCATATTTTGGAGCAGAGACTCGACTCAGATAATAATGGCACAAAAGGAAAAAAAAAATGGTGACTGTCCCTAAATAAATCCCACCTCCGTCATGTTAGTTTTATTTTCTTGAAATTGTCTATATTGAACCTCCTTCCAGATCTCACTGTCTATAGACTGCAGTGTGCTCTAGCTTGTCTACCAGACCTGTATCCGTTCTCCCCCACCGCCAGTGTCTGTGCACTTCACCTACAAAGCACCATCCTGAGACTACAGTCTCAAGATGGATAATCTGCTGCCCAGAGCCTCCCTCCTAACACTTCTTGTAAGCGCCGTCCTGAGCCTTTTGCAGTCTGTATGTTACAGGTGCAGATACTGACCCCACACAGGCTCCGTATACTGTGTATTCTGGACCTGCACCATCTCCTGTGGCCACAGCACAAGGTCATCAGGTTATTTGCTCTCAGTGGACTCTGCACTACCTCAAACACTGTAAAATGTAATGAAGATTGCTGGCCACACCCCCTATGACATCATTCAGGTCATATTGTGCTGATAGTATCTGGCTGAGCTCCACCTTCTGCAGTGTGGCTGCATTGGCCACACCCCTGATGACATCTTTCAGGTCACATTGTGCTGATAGTATCTGAGCCCCGCCTCCTGCACTGTGGGCTGCACTGGCCACACCCCAATGACATCATCTTTCAGTTCACATTGTGCTGATAGTATCTGAGCCCCCCTCCTGCAATGTGGGCTGCACTGGCCACACACCCAATGACATCTTTCAGGTCATATTGTGCTGATAGTATCTGGCTAAGCCCCGCCTCCTGCAGCATGGGCGGCACTGGCTACACCCCATGATGTCCCTATCTTCATAAAGGAGGTGATGATGGACCCAGGCACCTCTAGGCCTGTGATCCTGACTTCTACACAAGGAAAGATCTTTGAACAAATTATTAACCAACGTGTGTGCAAGAACCTGGGTGAGAGATGAAGAGATTAACTAGAGGCAGCAGGGGATTGTCAGAGTCACATAATGGTGTTCTATGACCGAATCACTGACTGGGTGGATCAGGGAAATGCAGTAGACATACTGTATCTCACTATATCTTTACCTAACGAGGGCTCATAAATGGCTGCACATCCAGATGGAGGAATGTCTCCAGTGGGGACCACGGTCTGTCCTGGGCTTAACATCTTTATTATGACTAGCTGTACTACCTGGCTACGCCCGGGTCAATAAATAACTGCTGTTAGCTATAACAAAATAGAATTTGAATATGTCATATTAATGACCTGTAGAAAATAGAAGCTGAGCTGTGATTGGTTGCTATAGGCAGCCTAATAAATCTCCAGCCAACAGTAAACCCTCCCCCTGGCCGGGCAGTATATGTTACCTCACACATACACATAATAGACAGCTCATTGATCTGCCTTAATTCCCTATATGGCATGTGTTGCACATTGGCTGTTTTTAATCAATGTTTATTTTTGAAATTAAAGATAGCCATGAGTGATTGTGAGGTGATTTGTGCACATTTTGTGTCTGTCTGTGTGGTGTGTGTGTCCCTGGGTGGTGTGTAGGTGTGTGTCCCTGTGGTGTGTGTCCTTGTGGGGGGAGGGTGTCTCTGGTGTGTGCCCATCCCTATGGTTGTGGTTCTGTGGTGTGTGTCCTGTGGGGTGAGTACATGTGTCACTATAGGTGTGTATGTCTGTGTGTGTCCCTGTGGGGGGGTGTCTGTGTGGTGTGTGTCTCTTTGTGTTTCGGGTGCGTGGTGAGTATCCAATGTTGGGGCTGCACCTAGCGACTATAACTGCTGTTACTCTTTTGGGAATGTGGTGTGTATACATGTCCCCGTGCGTGGTGAATATCTCATGTTGGGGCCCCACCTTAGTGACTATATGCTGGTATGTGCTGTTAGTCTTTGGTGCTGTCATTAAGCCCCTCTCATTCACAACTGTCAACTGGTAATTGTCACTTTCTCTCTATTATGTAAATAGGGCCAAAATTGGTGAATGGCACGCGCAGGGTTAAAATTTCGCCTCACAACATAGCCTATGACACTCTCGGGGTCCAGACGTGTGACTGTGCAAACTTTTGTGGCTGTAGTTGCGACGGTGTAGATGCCAATCCCGGATATACACACATACATACATACATACACACATTCAGCTTTATATATTAGATTAGATGAAGGAATTGAGGGTAAAATCATTAAATTAGCTGATGACACAAAGCTCGGAGGGACAGTGAATACAGTGGTACCTCGCTTCTTGTCTATAATCCGTCTGAAAACTATCACTGACAACCGAGGCAACGATTTCCATAGGAAATAATGTAAAATGAATTAATTGAGACACTGAAAAGACCTACAAAAAAAACTCATTTCATAGTGAATAAAGATAGCAGATAATGCTGGAATCACTCAGAAGTGACTGGAAAAGGAACATCAAACACGAACTTAAAGAAAAAAGAAACATTTAACATGATATTTTATTTTTTTAAAAGCTTTTTGGTGTAGGAGGGGAGAGAGGGGCGCACATTTTATTTTTTGGAAGGGGAATCATAGTTTTTATGGCAAAATTAGCAGCGATGTATCGACGGAAACCCAGACACATTTTTCATTGAAAAAATTGATGAAAACCGAAGTATGACTGTACTAGAGAAGACAGAGGATTGAACACGATCTAAACAACACAGCACAGTGGGAGCAACTAACAGAATCCTTATATAATAAATGCCAGTTCCTGGCATCCGGCCACTGTGCCGCTATTCCGGCATGCACCACGGCCGGATGCCAGCGCTGCGAGCGATCGTGAGCCGCAATTACCGACCGGCGCCTCGCGCACACGCGGTGCAAGCGATGGCGCCGGTCAGTCGTCGTTACCGACGACAGACCAGCCGCTGCCTCCCAGTGCACATGCATGCGCAGTGGGCAGAGACAAGGGGTGACCAGAATGACTGAATGGGGGCAGGGACTCTGAAGGGGGGCAGAGAGACATAAGGGGGGACCATAAAGACTGAAAGGGGCCAGAGAGATGAAGGGGGAGGCATACAGATGAAAGGGGGGGCAGAGAGATGAATTGGGGAACAGAAATACTGAAGGGGAGCAGAGACACATAAGGGGGGACCTTAAATACTGAAGGGTAACAGAGAGACATAAGGAGGACCAGAAATACTGAGGGGGAAGGGAAAGAAACAAAGACAACCAAAAAGACTGAAGGGGGTAGAGAGATGAAAGGGGGGTAGCAGAGAGGTAAGGGAGGCCGAGAGACATAAGGGGGACCAGAAATACTGAAGGGGAGCTGATAGACATAAGGGGGACTAGAAACACTGAAGGGGGGAGCAGAGAAGGAAGGGGGGGCTGAGAGACGGGGGGGGGGGACCAGAAATACTGTCAATCACAGTGAATGATCACAGTTCTCTGCTGCCCCCTCCCCAGGGAATGAATATTCATGTTGTGATATCACTGCACACAAGGAATGGTCAGTGGAAATCACTCATATGGGGGACTCTGTATCCTGTCAGTCCTGGTCTCCCAGCAGCGGATCCCGTCTTGTCGGCACTCACTGCAGAGGAGGGGGAAGATGTGTGCTCTTAGCAAACAGAGCTGCAGCTCTTACATCTTAATTTCCTTAATAACAACCAGTCCTCAATTTTTTATATGTCACTCCAAACAACCATTTACTAACAGAATAGAACCGAAGGTCCCATTCATGGAATGAATTAATCAATAGAATCAGAGTGTATATCAATAATTGATTCTTTATTGTCAAAAAAGTAAAAACACAGAGCTACAATACAGGAAACACCAAATAGCACATAAGTAAACCTTCAAGGAATACAGGCTCAATAAACCATTGCAGTCCAAACCAATAAAGCAGAAATACACCTCATAAAATATATCCAAGTACATCCACACAAACATTAACCAGCGTTTATCAAGTATCTCTATGTTGTGCCTATCAACTTCCTAAGGCTACAAATTCAGGTCCAGATGCTGGCACAATTAGTGGAGTATCAATAAGATGAAAGGGTAAACTGATAACAAAGGAGAGACAAGGCAATGTTGTTTTACCTGTTAGGAGGGAACGGTGTGCTTAGGCTTCCTACCCCTACGCCGTTTCGCTATAAAGCTTCTTCCGGGGGCACGCCCCCGGAAGAAGCTTTATAGCGAAACGGCGTAGGGGTAGGAAGCCTAAGCACACCGTTCCCTCCTAACAGGTAAAACAACATTGCCTTGTCTCTCCTTTGTTATCAGTTTACCCTTTCATCTTATTGATACTCCACTAATTGTGCCAGCATCTGGACCTGAATTTGTAGCCTTAGGAAGTTGATAGGCACAACATAGAGATACTTGATAAACGCTGGTTAATGTTTGTGTGGATGTACTTGGATATATTTTATGAGGTGTATTTCTGCTTTATTGGTTTGGACTGCAATGGTTTATTGAGCCTGTATTCCTTGAAGGTTTACTTATGTGCTATTTGGTGTTTCCTGTATTGTAGCTCTGTGTTTTTACTTTTTTGACAATAAAGAATCAATTATTGATATACACTCTGATTCTATTGATTAATTCATTCCATGAATGGGACCTTCGGTTCTATTCTGTTAGTAAATCTTAATTTCCTTCCAGCGTGAAGCAATGTCATTGTGTGTATGAGACATGTGTAGGGTGTGTTCTGAGATATTTATATATCTTTGATATATTTATAAGTGTTTATGAACATTTGCTCAGCAGATAGACACATTACATGCATGCAGGAAAACAAATGTTCATTAAACACACAAATCTCTCACAGACAGCAGCACATCCTGTAATGATGTTACTACAAGATCTGCACCATGTGATCAGAGCCACAAACGCCTCCCCCACTCTTATCTCTCACCCTCAGAAGTAGTTTGCAGGAGACACATCAATAAAAGCTAGTAGAGAGGCATTGCACGAGCCTGAGATTTTCAGTGACTGACTTAAGCACAGAGGAGAGGGAAGGAATACCAGCTTGGGTGACCGTGAATATTTAATTAACATTTACATAATATTGACTAGTTGGCAGTGCAAGTAATAGACCGGACTAATGCAGCAGCTACATGCAGGGTGTGAAGATGCTTATAGCAAGAAACCAACAGTAATGATTTTTATGTTTTAAAAGGTCTGCCCAGGCACTATTCAAGGGTAATATTAGTATCATACTGAAAAATGACCTGACAGAGTCCCTTTACCAGAAGCATACAGTCTAGATCACGTGAAGTCATTATCCCCCTCCTCTTTGGTCAGATCTCATCTGCATACTCTGTCCAGTTCTGGGTTTCACATTATGAAGAAGACCTCAACAAACTGGAGCAAGTTCAGAGAAAAGTAACCAGAATGGTGACCGGTCTGCAAACCTTGTCCTATGAGGAGCAGTTACAGGACTTGGGAATGTTTAGCTTGCAAAAAAAGAAGACTGAGAGGAGACGTAATAGCTACAAATAAATATCTCAAGGGCTGTCACACTGTAGAGGGATCAGCTTTATTCTCTTTTGTACAAGGAAACACTAAAGGTACCGTCACACCTGGCGACGGCACTGTAGATGTCGGCGGCAACTGGAGGAAGTGCGCACGTTTTTGGCACCCCGCCAGCGTCGCCGTCCCCCATTTACACGGGGCAACATCTCCTGCGCCGCGCCAGCGACCTGACAAGCGGCATCGCCGCCGGGGTGTCTCAAAACCCCAGCGGTGATGCAAGACAATGGGAGCCTATGGCTTCCATCGCCTGTCAGCTCGCCGGCAGCCGGTTACATGGGACGATGTGTGCACACACGCCCCAGATCGGTCGCCTGGTTTCAGAGCACTGCTCTGAAACCAGGCGGCCTCCTGACGGCGCCAACATCTCCCCTTTACATGAGGCAACGTAGGGGCGATGTCACCTCCGATAGGCCACGGCCCTACGTCGCCTATGTAATCGGCGGCGATGTGGCCTGGTGTGACGGGGCCTTAAAAGTAATGGGATGAAAGAGAATGGGAGGAGACACAGATTAGATAGTTTATAAAAAACTTTGACATTGACAGTGAGAGTGATCAACGAGTGGAACAGGCGGCCACGAGAGGTGGTGAGTTCTCCATCAATGGAAGTCTTCACACAGAGGATGGACAGACATCAGTCTTGGATGAGTTAGTGAATCCTGTTTTGAGCAGGGGATTGGACCAGATGACCCAGGAGGTCCCTTCCAACTCCACCAGTCTGTCATCCTGTTCATACTGCACTGAGCTGCTGGCTGAGTCCCTTCCTGCAATGTGAGCTAGTGATGTATCGGTAAGGACTGATCTGACACAAAGAGCCGGCTCCCTGCTGTGAACTACAGGAGCTGGCACGCAAGTGAGTCACTACATTTATTTAATGACTCGCACGTTACATAAAATTCTGGTTTTGTGATAAAGCCCCGCCCACCTTAACAAAACCCCGCCTATTCAATGTAATAGGTTCATTGCAAGTGGGTGTGGTTTAGGCCTTGGGTGGGCAGGGTTTCATCCATATCAAGTGATCACCTCCTGGGGTTTAATAAGGAGCCATTTAGGGTCCCAAAAGATTTTGGTGAGCAGAGCCATGGGATTTGGATCATCCATCAGTAGTGTGGGCTGCACTGGCCACAACCCCATGATGTCATCAGTCCATTCACACTGTGCTGACAGCTGCTGACTGAGCGTGGGCTGTACTGGCCACACCCCAATGACATCATCATTCAGGTCACATTGTGCTGATAGTATCTGGTTGAGCCCCGCCTCCTGCAGCATGGGCTGTACTGGCCACACCCCCAATTACATCATCATTCAGGTCACATTGTGCTGATAGTATCTGGTTGAGCCCCGCCTCCTGCAGCATGGGCTGTACTGGCCACACCCCCAATTACATTATCATTCAGGTCACATTGTGCTGATAGTATCTGGCTGAGCCTCGCTTCTTGCAGTGTAGGCTGTACTGGCCACACCCCTGTGATGTCATCAGTCTGCTCACACTGTGCTGAGCCCCGCCTCCTGCAGTGTAGGCTGTACTGGCCACACCCCTGTGATGTCATCAGTCTGCTCACATTGTGTTGAGCCCCGCCTCCTGCAGTGTGGGCTGTACTGGCCACACCCCTGTGATGTCATCAGTCTGCTCACACTGTGCTGAGCCCCGCCTCCTGCAGTGTGGGCTGTACTGGCCACATCCCTGTGATGTCATCAGTCTGCTCACACTGTGCTGAGCCCCGCCTCTTGCAGTGTGGGCTGTACTGGCCACACCCCAGTGATGTCATCAGTCTGCTCACACTGTGCTGAGCCCCGCCTCCTGCAGTGTAGGCTGTACTGTCCACACCCCTGTGATGTCATCAGTCTGCTCACACTGTGCTGAGCCCCGCCTCCTGCAGTGTGGGCTGTACTGGCCACACCCCTGTGATGTCATCAGTCTGCTCATATTGTGCTGAGCCCTGCCTCCTGCAGTGTGGGCTGTACTGGCCACACCCCTATGATGTCATCAGTCTGCTCACACTGTGCTGAGCCCGCCTCCTGCAGTGTGGGCTGTACTGGCCACACCCCCAATTACATCATCATTTAGGTCACATTGTGCTGATAGTATCTGTTGAGCCCCGCCTCCTGCAGCATGGGCTGTACTGGCCACACCCCCAATTACATTATCATTCAGGTCACATTGTGCTGATAGTATCTGGCTGAGCCTGCCTCTTTCAGTGTAGGCTGTACTGGCCACACCCCTGTGATGTCATCAGTCTGCTCACACTGTGCTGAGCCCCGCCTCCTGCAGTGTGGGCTGTACTGGCCACACCCCTGTGATGTCATCAGTCTGCTCACACTGTGCTGAGCCCCGCCTCTTGCAGTGTGGGCTGTACTGGCCACACCCCAGTGATGTCATCAGTCTGCTCACACTGTGCTGAGCCCCGCCTCCTGCAGTGTAGGCTGTACTGTCCACACCTCTGTGATGTCATCAGTCTGCTCACACTGTGCTGAGCCCCGCCTCCTGCAGTGTGGGCTGTACTGGCCACACCCCTGTGATGTCATCAGTCTGCTCATACTGTGCTGAGCCCCGCCTCCTGCAGTGTGGGCTGTACTGGCCACACCCCTGTGATGTTATCAGTCTGCTCATACTGTGCTGAGCCCCGCCTCCTGCAGTGTCGGCTGTACTGGCCACACCCCTGTGATGTCATCAGTCTGCTCATACTGTGCTGAGCCCCGCCTCCTGCAGTGTGGGCTGTACTGGCCACACCCCTGTGATGTTATCAGTCTGCTCATACTGTGCTGAGCCCCGCCTCCTGCAGTGTAGGCTGTACTAGTCTGCTCACACTGTGCTGAGCCCCGCCTCCTGCAGTGTGGGCTGTACTGGCCACACCCCTGTGATGTCATCAGTCTGCTCACACTGTGCTGAGCCCCGCCTCCTGCAGTGTGGGCTGCACTGGCCACACCTCTGTGATGTCATCAGGCTGCTCACACTGTGCTGAGCCCCGCCTCCTGTTGTGTGGGCTGTACTGGCCACACCCCTGTGATGTCATCAGTCTGCTCACACTGTGCTGAGCCCCGCCTCCTGCAGTGTGGGCTGTACTGGCCACACCCCTGGGATGTCATCAGTCTGCTCACACTGTTGAGCCCCGCCTCCTGCAGTGTAGGCTGTACTGTCCACACCCCTGTGATGTCATCAGTCTGCTCACACTGTTGAGCCCCACCTCCTGCAGTGTAGGCTGTACTGTCCACACCCCTGTGATGTCATCAGTCTGCTCACACTGTGCTGAGCCCCGCCTTCTGCAGTGTAGGCTGTACTGGACACACCCCTGTGATGTCATCAGTCTGCTCATACTGTGCTGAGCCCAGCCTCCTGCAGTGTAGGCTATACTGGCCCCACTCCTGTAATGTCATCAGTCTGCTCACACTGTGCTGAGCCCCGCCTCCTGCAGAGTGGGCTGTACTGGCCACACCACTGTGATGTCATCAGTCTGCTCACACTGTGCTGAGCCCCGCCTCCTGCAGTGTGGGCTGTACTGGCCACACACCTGTGATGTCATCAGTCTGCTCACACTGTGCTGAGCCCCGCCTCCTGCAGTGTGGGCTGCACTGGCCACACCTCTGTGATGTCATCAGGCTGCTCACACTGTGCTGAGCCCCGCCTCCTGTTGTGTGGGCTGTACTGGCCACACCCCTGTGATGTCATCAGTCTGCTCACACTGTGCTGAGCCCCGCCTCCTGTTGTGTGGGCTGTACTGGCCACACCCCTGTGATGTCATCAGTCTGCTCACACTGTGCTGAGCCCCGCCTCCTGCAGTGTGGGCTGTACTGGACTCACACTCTTATGTTCCATTCCATGCAGACTTGACCAGTGCTTTGCTGGACTGTAGCAGGAAGGAGCTGGAGGCTCCATCACAGGAACAGAGCAGAATTTACACAGGAAGTCAATTGTGAAGTTTCTTCATTTCATACAGGCTTTACAATGCTTTAATAATCTGCATGGCCAGAAAACCCCTGTAACTGCACCCTGGTATCTGAAAGAGAGGACTCCAATCAGCACTCCAATTGGGTTTTACACCATGTTCCAAATTATTATGCAAATGTTGTTTTTCTCTGATTTTCCTAAATGGTCGGTGCAGATGACAGTCAGTGTAATAAAAGTCATCACCCGTTAGAGTATACATCAAATTTTATTGAAGAAACCTCCCAATGATACAGAATAATCTTCAAAATTAAAAAAAACAAAATGCACTGTTCCACATTATTAGGCACAGTAGAGTTTGTAAACATTTGATATGTTTGAAAGAACTGAAAATTCTCGTTTGTTGAATTTGCAGCATTAAGAGGTCACATTCACTGAAATAAAAAGCGATTTAACTCCAAAACATCCTAACAGGCCAAGTTACATGTTAACATAGGAACACTACTTTGATATCACCTTCACAATTCTTGCATCCATTGAACTTGTGAGTTTCTTGTATTTCTTTGCATGATGTCAGAATCGCCTCCCAGAGCTGCTGTTTTGATGTGAACTGCCTCCCACCCTCATAGATCTTTTCTTGATTATACTCCTAAGATTCTCTATAGGGTTGAGGTCAAGGGAAGATGGTGGCCACACCATGAGGTTATCTCCTTTTATGCCCATAGCAGCCAATGACATAGAGGTATTCTTAGTAGCATGAGATGCTGCATTGACATGCATGAGGATGATTTTGCTCCTGAAGGCACTTTTCTGCTTTTTGTACCATGGAAGAAAGTTCTCAGTTGAAAACTCTATATATGTTGCAGAGGTCATTTTCACACCTTCAGGAACCTTAAAGGGGCCTACCAGCTGTTTCCCCATGATTCCACCTCCTTGCTGACATCGCAGCCTTGTTGGGACATGGTGGCATCCACCAACCATCCACTACTCCATTGATCTGGACCATCCAGGGTTGCTCGGCACTCATCAGTAAACAAGACTGTTTGAAAATTAGTCTTCATGTATATCTGGACCACTGCAACCGTTTCTGCTTGTGAGCACTGTTTAGGGGTGGCGAATAGTAGGTTTATGCACCACAGCAAGCCTTTGAAGGATCCTACACCTTGGGGTTCGAGGGAATCCAGAGGCACCAACAGCTTCAAATATCTGTTTGCTGGTTTGTAAGGCCTTTTTAGCAGCTGCTCTCTTAATCGATGAACTTGCCTGGCAGAAACCTTCCTCATTCTGCCTTTATCTGCACAAACACATTTGTGCTCAGAATCAGCCACAAATCTATTCACAGTACGATGATCACTATTTGTTGCTTTTCGGCAGCAGAGAGATCCTTTTTCTTTCCCATGTTACATATTGTGGAACACTCAGTTTTCCTTTTATTGGGATCACCTGCCAAACTAATTATCACAGGTATCTGAGATTGATTTAAATGATCCAAAGAACCCTGATGGTGGGTTTACACGTTTCAATATTGTTGCGATATCGCAATTCAATGGCGCGGGAGCGCGCATTTCGTACTCGTTTCTCCCGCATCGCATCGGAGGTTTACACGTTGCGATTTCTGAATCCAACGTCCGTGCGATGTCTACGCCCCCCCAACCCAGGAACGACCATTTAACATGGGAGTGAATGGGTGACGTTGAACATCGCATCGTAGTTGGGCGTTTACACAGCACGATCCGGCTCCAATCTCCCTTCAATATCGGAGCATTGAATAGCACGCTCATTCAATCCCTGATATCGCATTGACATCGTTCCTGCATCGTATTGGACGTTCACACCATACAACGCAGGAACGATATCGGGTCCAACGATCAAACCACGTGACTTTTCATTGAAATTGGACGCCGATATCGCAATGTGTAAACCCGCCATCAGACACAATATCCATCAATGGGTTTCATTGACAAAATAAAAAAAACAAAACCTATGACATTTGGAACCAATTTGCATAATAATTTGGAACATGGTGTAATTATCTTCCTCTATTCCTCTCTACTCCTCCTTTGACATTTTTTTAGTTTCTTCACCTTACATTGTCAGTGAGAGGCTGGAGTAGAATCCCAATCATGTCTGCAGTAATGTAGGACAAGCACCAGGGGGCACTACAGACACTGTATAGGCTCCAGAGCTGCTGCAGGTCAGATGTGAACTGATCGCTGGCCTCTGACCTCCAGCCTCTAACCTGGTTGAATTTGTGGCTTCACTTTTGATTAGACGGCCCGCTGTGATGTCATCGTTGTGATGTCACGCCAAGCCGGCTAATCGAGAGCCACGAATACGGCCAAGTAAGAGGTCGCTCCCAGGCTCCTGTCGATGGTCTGGGACTCTGCTTATAACCCATCATTAACCCTTTCAATGGCTTTAACTTATAGAACACAGCAAAAAGAAATTTATTGTGTATTTTAGAAATACTACAAAAAAGTTAGAAAATGTTTTGCTTGCGGTTCCCCGTTATCCCCTCGCCCAACGTCCCCTTCCCGCAATGTCAACACAAAACTAATAGATATAATATATATATATATATATATATCGCTTATACAAAATACAATGCCTTCTCTCCCTCATACAGACAGGCGGATCACACAGGTAATGACGGACAAGAGACGTGTAAGGCAATGGTGTGGGGCAGAGCGTCCCACTGCAACAAGAGCACAATATTCAGCATCGGTAATGGGTAGGGGAACAAACCGGGGAGGCTGGAGCGAGGGCTGGAGAGGCTGGAGTGGAGACCGGGTAGGCTGGAGTGAGGACCAAAGAGGAGGGAGCAAGGGCTGGGGAGGCTGGAGCAGAGACCAGGGAGGCTGGAGCGAGGGCCGGGGAGGCTGGAGCGGAGACCGGGGAGGCTGAAGCAAGGACCAAAGAGGAGGGAGTGAGGACTGGGGAGGTTGGAGCGGTGACCGGGGAGGCTGGAGCGAGGGATGGAGTGGAGAACGGGTAGGCTGGAGCGAGGACCAAAGAGGAGGGAGTGAGGGCTGGGGAGATTGGAGCGGAGACTGGGGAGGCTGGAGCGAGGGCTGGAGTGGAGACCAAAGAGGAGGGAGCGAGGGCCAGGGAGGCTGGAGCAGAGACCAGGGAGGCTGGAGCGAGGGCTGGGGAGGCTGGAACGTGGGCTGGAAAGGCTGGAGTGGTGACCGAGGAGGCTGGAGCGAGGACCAAAGAGGAGGGAGTGAGGGCCAGAGAGGCTGGAGCAAGGGCCGGGGAGGCTGGAGCGAGGGCTGGAGAGGCTGGAGCAGAGACTGAGGAGGCTGAAGGGCCGGGAAGGCTGGAGCGAGGGCCAGGGAGGCTGGAGCGAGGACCAAAGAGGAGGGAGCGAGGGCTGGGGAGGCTGTAGCGGAGACCGGGGAGGCTGGAGGTGAGAGAGAGGGCCAGGGAGGAAGGAGTGGGGGCTAGGGCAGAAACTGTGGGTGCCTGGTGGTTAGAGCAAGGGCCAGGGAGAAGGGAGTGGGGGGCCGAGAAGGAACAAGCGGGGACCAGGGACGAGAAAGCTGTGGCTAAGGAGGCAGGAGTGGGGGCCAAGGAGGAAGGTGGGGGTGTTCAGGTGGTTGGAGCATGGGCCGAGAAGAAGAAGCGGGGGCCAGGAAGGATAGTGAATGGCATGGATGAAGGAGCAGGAGCTAAGAAGGCTGGAGCATGGGGAGGTGGGAGCAGGGGTCAGGGTGGGAATGGGGTCGGGGATGAGAGAGTGGAGGCTGAGATGGAGGGATCAGGGGCCAGGAAGGAAGGAGAAAGGGCCGGGGAGAAGGGAGCGAGAGAGTGAATGAGTGAAGGCTGGGGAGGAAGGAGCAGGGGCCTCAGGTGGTTTGAATTAGGGCCATTAAGGAGAGAACAGGGGCCTAGAACATGAAGCAAGGGTCGGGAGAAGGGGAGGTTGGAGCAAAACCAGGCCAGGGAGGAAGGAGCAGGGGCTGTGGAGGAGAGCGCGGAGGCTGTGCAGGAGAGAGCGGGGGCTGTGGAGGAGAGAGCGGGGGCTGTGGAGGAGAGAGCGGGGGCTGTGGAGGAGAGAGCGGGGGCTGTGGAGAGAGCAGGGGCTGTGAAGGAGAGAGCGGGGGCTGTGAAGGAGAGAGCGGAGGCTGTAGAGGACGGAGCAGGAGCTGTGAAGCAGACAGCGGGGGCTGTGGAAGACAGCGCGGGGGCTGTGGAGAGAGCTGGGGCAGTGGAGGAGAGAGCGGGGGCTGTGGAGGAGAGAGCGGAGGCTGTGGAGGAGAGAGCGGGGGCTGTGAAGCAGACAGCGGGGCTGTGAGCAGAAGCGGGGGCTGTGGAAGACAGCGGGGGGCTGTGGAGAGAGCTGGGGCTGTGAGGAGAGAGCGGGGGCTGTGGAGGAGAGAGCGGGGGCTGTGGAGGAGAGAGCGGGGGCTGTGAAGGAGAGAGCGGGGGCTGTGAAGGAGAGAGCGGAGGCTGTGGAGAACGGAGCGGGGGCTGTGAAGCAGACAGCGGGGGCTGTGGAGGAGAGAGCGGAGGCTGTGGAGAACGGAGCGGGGGCTGTGAAGCAGACAGCGGGGGCTGTGGAAGACAGCGCGGGGGCTGTGGAGAGAGCTGGGGCTGTGGAGGACGGAGCGGGGGCTGTGGAGGACGGAGCGGGGGCTGTGGAGAGAGCTGGCGCTGTGAAGGAGAGAGCGGAGGCTGTGGAGAAGAGAGCGGAGGCTGTGGAGGACGGAGCAGGGGTTGTGGAATGAGCTGGGGCTGGGGAGGAGAGAGCGGGGGCTGTGGAGAACAGGGCAGGGACTGTGGAAGACAGCGCGGGGGTTGTGGCGGAGAGAGCGGGGGCTGTGGAGGAGAGAGCGTGAAGGCGGGAGTGGAGGAAGTGGAATGAGCAGGGGCCGGGGATGTGGGAGCAGCGGGGGCAGAAGCCGGAGAACAAAGGGGGAACAGTCGGGGGAGGAGACCCGGGGAAGAGGAAGCAGTGTTGGGGAGGTGGGAGCCAGGGGCCGGAGAGGTTTAAGGCAGTAGAATCAGATCATGTTAGAGATTTACATCAGAGGTAGGCACCCTGCAGCTGTTGTAGAACTACAATTGCCCAGTGGGCAGGCATGCTGGGTTCTGTAGTTCACAACACCTGGAAAGCTCCAAAGCCTGATTAATAGATTACCATTAGAATTTGGACGACAAAATACCTACATTTTGGCAGCGTAAGGGACAGACTGCTGCATATATAGCTCCTATATATACGGTCATGGCACTGAGAGTGGTCTGGCTGGCACTGGTGGGTCTCTCGTATAGATAATGTATATACATGTAGACACGCACGCGGTACATTAGCCTCTGCGAGTGGTATTCACAATGGTGGCCGCACACAGCAGCAGAGTGTCATATGAAGCCATGGACACGGATGGTGTCAGACTGACGAGAGCCCTTCTGGTTGGTAGTGAACTCGTACGTAGTGCACTATTGGGGCGATTCTAGGGGTGACCCCCTGGGTCGGTCCCATCCATGGCTGCCATGCGCAGGTTATGCAGCATCTTTGGCCAGTCAGTGGTTAATTAGGTGTTGGGGGCGACTTGGGCAAAGATACCCTGGTCATCGGTCCGAGCCAACTTGCTGGGGGGCTCGAGAGAATCGGATCCAAGGACGGTGGAGGAGTCGTTGGAGTGGAGGGGCAGCTCGTGAGAGATGTCATCATCACTCTCATCATCCTCCTCCTCTTCTTCATCTAAGAGGAAATATGACAACGTGAGACCATGAGAGAAAAGAATGGGTCTGGCAGACGAGGGGCGCTATAGTCTGGCTCTATACCTACCCTTGTCTTGATCCATAGGGTGCGATGAGCTCCCAGCATTGGCAAACTGGAAAACAAGAGATTATACTATGACAATTGCTTCAGGCGCAGTTTCAGTGCTATGGAGGGAAGGACATATTAACCCCTTAGTGCAGTGGATGAACTGGGGGTCCGCATGTGAGGTGGGGGCTCAGGAGCTGAGTCTGATCCGCACTCGGCAGTTGCTGGCATATGTTTCTAACAGCAGCGGCCGGAGCTTGCTCAGATCACTGCTGTGTAACCATAACCATATAGGTGGCTTGATTGGACATGACACAATTGCCGGGTGCTGATGGGTTACCACCATGGCTGCCATCTTGGTACTCCTGTGAATGCCAGCCACAGGCCAGGATCCATAGCAATATATAGAGCAAGAGATCAAGAAATAGTAGGGTCAAGTGCCCTAAGGGGAGTAAAAAAAAATAAAAGCTTTACTCAATAAAAGCATAAAGAAATTAAAACATACATATTTGGTGTCGATTAGTAAACAAAGTCCCATCTATCAAAATGTAAAATGAGTGAATCCAAACAGCAGAAGATGAAAGTTGCAGAATGGCGGGATTTCGGTCATCACACTTTCCTCCACATAATAGAATAAAAAGTGATCGAACTTCTTAATGGCCCGCTCGACCCATTGTGGGGTGTCCTGACAGTGAGCGCAGTGCACACTCAGGATTTCCTGTGATCTCTAATCACATAAGAGTTTTGCTCAAGTCCGGAAAACTCCTTTAACGAGATTATCCATGATTAACAATAACTGCTTAAGGTCCAGTCACACATAACGATCGCTCCAATGATCCCGACAGCGATAACGACCTGCCGGGATTGCTGGAGCGTCGTTACCTGATCGCTGGGTAGCTGTCAAACAGGCAGATCTCCCCAGCGATCAGGCAATGGGAGCCACCTCCCACATCGCTCCCTATAGGCAGCGCTAACCAGGGAGAACACTGGTAACTATGATAAACAGCGGGTATCTAAGCAGCGCGCGCTACCTGGATACCCACTGTTTACCATAGTAACCAGCCCTGTGAGGTCACAGATCGCTGGTTTCTCACGATGCATGCTGACCAGTGGGAAACCAACGATCAAAAAATGACCCGCAGCACTTTGCAACGATCAGCGACATCACAGCAGGGGCCTGATCACTGCTGAGTGTCACATAGAACGACATTGCTGGAGAGATCGTTGTAACGTCACAGTTACTATGATCTCTCTAACGATATCATTATGTGTGACTGGGTCTTTACTTCCAAAAACAGCACCATTCCTGCCTACAGGCTGTGTGCGGTACTGCAGCCTAAGTCTGTAACCGAATTTTCAAGTAACTTCATAATAAATGGTCCTTTGTGCACATTAGAAATTCCATCACGTCGGGCCTTTATATAACTTGTATTCTGAATTATCATTAGTTTTCCTCTCGGAGGGCGATATCTGCTGCTCTGATGTCTCCATACACAGAACACACAGAGGGATTCCTGCTCTTCACTCATTAGCACAGAAACAGCATCACTGAAAACAATATACAGCAGTACTGAGCTGTGTAGTTGTGATTGCAGCTCTAGAGGAAGGTAAAAGACTTGACGGAAAGCTCAGCACCATCTTTCTGTGTCTCCTGCCTGTTTTCTCACTCCTCCTCCTTCTCTTTTCCATAGAATATACTGGGCACCACGGTGGGCCGTCAGTACGTCTTTATAGATCTGAGCTGATTTTACAGAGTGGATGGTGAGTTCAGGAGATGGAGGAAGAATCATCTGCTAAGCAGGGAAGGAAGCTGATCTCTCCGATAAGATCTATAACATAGTTTCCTATATTCGCCTGTACTATTCATGTATGCAGAGTTTGCTGAAAGTGCAGTTTCCATTTTAAATGAAGCGAAGGTGCAATACCAGACACAACCTGTAGACAGGGGTGGTGCAGTTTTTTGGAAGAAAGCAGACTTATTTTTCTAATCCTCTAAATGAAGGGACTTGCTTGTGGTTCACTCCTGGCCCTTATATGTAATGCTATTACAATTTCACTGCATGTGTAACGTTAGCTTGCTGAGCATTGTTGTCCTTTTTTTGGGTAACTTAAGGATTCAGTACTTGTTTTTTTTTTCATTGTCTTTCCGAGTAGACCTGTGAGGATAAAAATGAAGTCTCCTGGACCTTACAGCACTCAGGATATATGGTAACAGACTTGAGGCAGCCATATGCTGGTCCTATGCCCCCCACTATCTCCGTCCATATGTACGAGGCTTTGATTAGAGGACACAGCCTATAACTCACCTCCCCCATGACGGCAATGGGCGTCTCTCCCGGGCCTGGGCCACGCGATGCTCTATTAAGTAGTACATGTACTCGTCATATAGGAGGCGAATCAGATGGAAGGAGCCGAAGCTGGCGGCACTGCGCAGGGTGAGATCCCGAATCACCATAGAACTAAGGAGGACAGAAAACCGTGTGTCATTATCAGTGCCGCGCCGTCAGCTGCCGCTCACCCAGGACGTGTACCCACCTGCAGAAGGAATGTGTACCCACCTGTAGAAGGAATGTGTACCCACCTGTAGAAGGAATGTGTACCCACCTGTAGAAGGAATGTGTACCCACTTGTAGAAGGAATGTGTACCCACGTGTAGAAGGAATGTGTACCCACCTGTAGAAGGAATGTGTACCCACCTGTACAAGGAATGTGTACCCACCTGTACAAGGAATGTGTACCCACGTGTAGAAGGAATGTGTACCCATAGTACAAGGAATGTGTACCCACCTGTACAAGGAATGTGTACCCACCTGTACAAGGAATGTGTACCCACCTGTACAAGGAATGTGTACCCACCTGTAGAAGGAATGTGTACCCACTTGTAGAAGGAATGTGTACCCACGTGTAGAAGGAATGTGTACCCACCTGTAGAAGGAATGTGTACCCACCTGTACAAGGAATGTGTACCCACCTGTACAAGGAATGTGTACCCACCTGTACAAGGAATGTGTACCCACTGTACAAGGAATGTGTACCCACCTGTACAAGGAATGTGTACCTACGTGTAGAAGGAATGTGTACCCACCTGTAGAAGGAATGTGTACCCACTTGTAGAAGGAATGTGTACCCACCTGTACAAGGAATGTGTACCCACCTGTAGAAGGAATGTGTACCCACTTGTAGAAGGAATGTGTACCCACCTGTAGAAGGAATGTGTACCCACCTGTACAAGGAATGTGTACCCACGTGTAGAAGGAATGTGTACCCACCTGTACAAGGAATGTGTACCCACCTGTACAAGGAATGTGTACCCACCTGTACAAGGAATGTGTACCCACGTGTAGAAGGAATGTGTACCCACCTGTAGAAGGAATGTGTACCCACTTGTAGAAGGAATGTGTACCCACCTGTACAAGGAATGTGTACCCACTGTACAAGGAATGTGTACCCACCTGTACAAGGAATGTGTACCCACCTGTAGAAGGAATGTGTACCCACCTGTAGAAGGAATGTGTACCCACCTGTAGAAGGAATGTGTACCCACCTGTAGAAGGAATGTGTACCCACGTAGAAGGAATGTGTACCCACCTGTAGAAGGAATGTGTACCCACCTGTACAAGGAATGTGTACCCACCTGTACAAGGAATGTGTACCCACCTGTACAAGGAATGTGTACCCAACTGTAGAAGGAATGTGTACCCACCTGTAGAAGGAATGTGTACCCACTGTAGAATGAATGTGTACCCACCTGTAGGAGGAATGTGTAACCACTTGTAGAAGGAATGTGTACTCACCTGTACAAGGAATGTGTACCCACCTGTAGAAGGAATGTGTACCCACCTGTAGAAGGAATGTGTACCCACTTGTAGAAGGAATGTGTACCCACCTGTAGAAGGAATGTGTACCCACCTGTAGAAGGAATGTGTACCCACCTGTAGAAGGAATGTGTACCCACCTGTAGAAGGAATGTGTACCCACCTGTAGAAGGAATGTGTACCCACCTGTAGAAGGAATGTGTACCCACGTAGAAGGAATGTGTACCCACCTGTACAAGGAATGTGTACCCACCTGTAGAAGGAATGTGTACCCACCTGTAGAAGGAATGTGTACCCACCTGTAGAAGGAATGTGTACCCACTTGTAGAAGGAATGTGTACCCACGTGTAGAAGGAATGTGTACCCACGTGTAGAAGGAATGTGTACCCACTGTAGAAGGAATGTGTACCCACCTGTACAAGGAATGTGTACCCACCTGTACAAGGAATGTGTACCCACCTGTAGAAGGAATGTGTACCCACCTGTAGAATGAATGTGTACCCACTTGTAGAAGGAATGTGTACCCACCTGTACAAGGAATGTGTACCCACCTGTAGATGGAATGTGTACCCACCTGTACAAGGAATGTGTACCTACCTGTAGAAGGAATGTGTACCCACCTGTAGAAGGAATGTGTACCCACCTGTAGAAGGAATGTGTACCCACCTGTAGAAGGAATGTGTACCCACCTGTAGAAGGAATGTGTACCCACCTGTAGAAGGACCACTTTAGTAGAAACAGTTTTGCAGCTTTGGAGAATCCGGGATTGCCCTGATAAGGCTTCAGCACCTGGGAGACAACTCCGTCTAGCCACACGGCCCACTGCTCCAGTGAGCTCTGCTGCTGAAGTGTCAGCTTAAAGTCCTGCTCCAGGCGCTGGACCACCCGGTCAGCACAGCGGCACACCCATGAGGCCTGCTCCTGTGGGAGAGGACACAAAACAATCAGTCATATCTCACTTTCAGTTAGTAAAAGTAACCCTTCAAAACATTTGGCACATGTTATACGGCGGCACACATGTCCGTCTCGAGGGCGAGCGATGATGTTACGTCTGCTAGTCGTGTAGGTGTGTGCAGCAGTGACATCAGTGAGCGGTGCAGGGCAACCCCTTTAAAAGCAGAAAAGGAAAAGTGACAATGGAAGTCACCCCGCTTACCTGTACGTTGGTGAAATCTACCCGATTGAGGTCACTGAGCATCTGGTTGATCTGGGCCGTATTCTGCAGCACGGCTCGGGCCGCCTGAGCCAGGTGATTTAGTGACGTATAGCGGCGCAAAGTCTGGGCAAAGGCACTCGCCGCCCCGACCTAATATGCGAGAAGAGAGAGGACGAAGCTGAGAATTTATGATACCAAATGGGACTATTGTTTGGCTTTCATTGTATCCAATGTCTTATTCTCACCTTAATTCTCACCATCTCCTCGGGGATATTCATCATGGCCTGGTCAACCAACTCTCCAGGCTCTTGGCAAAGTTACGTATGGCTTGTGTCAGAGCACCTGAGGAATACACAGAAAGGGTTAATATACAACCCCTGGCAAACATTCTGGAACCCCCGGGCTCGGAGGATGTCCATTCAGTTGTTTAATGTTGTAGAAAAAAAGCAGATCACAGACCTGGCACAAAACTAAAGTCATTTCACATGGCAACTATATGGCTTTAAGAAACACTAAAAGAATCAAGATAAAAAAAATGTGCTATCCAGTAACGGTTCCTTCTGTAGACCAAGAAGGGGGAAAAAATTATGGAATCACTCAATTCTGAGGAAATAATTATGGAATCACCCTGTAAATTTTCATTCCCAAAACTAACACCTGCATCAAATTAGATCTGCTCATTAGTCTGCATCTAAAAAGGAGTGATCACACTTTGGAGAGCTGTTGCACCAAGTGGACTGACATGAATCATGGCTCCAACACCAGAGATGTCAATTGAAACAAAGGAGAGGATTAGCAAACTCTTAAAAGAAGGTAAATCATAACGCAATGTTGTAAAAGATGTTGGCTGTTCAGAGTCAGCTGTGTCTAAAATCTGGACCAAATACAAACAACATGGGAAGGTTGTTAAAGGGAAACATACTGGTAGACCAAGGAAGACATCAAAGCGTCAAGACCGGAAACTTAAAGCAATATGTCTCCAAAACAGGAAATGCACAACAACAAATGAGGAAGGAATGGGAGGAAACTGGAGCCAATGTCTGTGACCTAACTGTAAGAAACCGCGTAAAGGAAATGGGATTTACATACAGAAAAGCTAAACATAAGCCATCATTAACACCTAAACAGAAAAAAACAAGGTTACAATGGGCTAAGGAAAAGCAATCGGGGACTGTGGATGACTGGATGAAAGTCCTATTCAGTG
Source organism: Allobates femoralis (assembly GCA_033576535.1). Taxonomy (NCBI): domain Eukaryota; kingdom Metazoa; phylum Chordata; class Amphibia; order Anura; family Aromobatidae; genus Allobates; species Allobates femoralis. The sequence goes on from JARQOC010000004.1 coordinate 66,246,790, forward strand.
ATGAATCGCGAATCTGCATTGGGCAAGGTGATGATGCTGGAACTTTTGTTTGGTGGCATTCCAATGAGATTTATAAAGATGACTGCATGAAGAGAACATGCAAATTACCACAGTCATTGATGATATGGGGCTGCATGTCAGGTAAAGGCACTGGGGAGATTGCTGTCATTACATCTTCAATAAATGCCCAGGTTTACATTGATATTTTGGACACTTTTCTTATCCCATCAATTGAAAGGATGTTTGGGGATGATGAAATCATTTATCAAGATCATAATGCATCCTGCCATAGAGCAAAAACTGTGAAAACATTCCTTGAAAGAAGACACATAAGGTCAATGTCATGGCCTGCAAATAGTCCGGATCTCAATCCAATTGAAAATCTTTGGTGGAAGTAGAAGAAAAAGGTCCATGACAAGGCTCCAACCTGCAAAGCTGATCTGGCAACAGCAATCAGAGACAGTTGGAGCCAGATTGATGATGAGTGCTGTTTGTCACTCATTAAGGCTATGCCTCAGAGACTGCAAGCTGTTATAAAAGCCAGAGGTAGTGCCACACAATACTAGTGATGTATTGGAGTGTTGTTTTGTTTGTTTTCATGATCCCATAATTTTTTCCTCAGAATTGAGTGATTCCATCATTTTTCCCCCTTCTTGGTCTGCAGAAGTAACTATTACTGGCTACCACATTTTTTATCTTGATTTCTTTTAGTGTTTCTTAAAGCCATAAAGTTGCCATGTGAAATGACTTTAGTTTTGTGCCAGGTCTGTGATCTGCTTTTTTTTCTACAACATTAAACAACTGAATGGACATCCTCCGAGCCCGGGGATTCCAGAATTTTTGCCAGGGTTGTAGTACACGATTACGTGACAGTAATCATTGTCCTCCCGGAGCCTGGGCGTCCTCTTTCCCTAGTGTGATGGAGTGAATATCAGACTGGCAGGAGGGGGGATGCAGCTGCAGAAGCCACCTCTGATTGGCTCTGGGACTCTACAGATAAGCGGTGGCAGGCGATATTGCAGCTGCTTGTCTTTCCCGACATCACAAACATGATATTATGCTGGAAATAATTCAATTCAGTTCTGATATTTTATAGAAAATTATGCATTTATTCTGTTAGTCCTGGAGAAGGGTGAAGTCATAGGTTACTGCGGTCTGCAACCTTCACCCTTAACCCAGCAGGGTATGAGGATGGTCCACATATGTGGGTACTAGTCTGGCATGGGTTGGCACAGGAGAGTGTAGGCTCGACTGGCACAGTAGTACGGTGGATAATGGGCCCCTAAGGGTCTTCATCACTCACTGGGGATGGGGCGCAGAACATCTGGGATCAGCGTCTCCACAAGCCCCTGGTAGAGCTGGTGGTCACAGTCCCGGCACCATTTCAGCAGGGGCTCATACTTGGACAGGAGGACCAGGCTGTCCTTGGGCAAACGTTTCTCGGCTTCATCATCTCTGAGAGAGGAGACAGAGAAGAGAATGAGGACAATGAGAGAACAGAGACAGGAGAAACAGAGATAATGGTGGAAGTATGAGAGACAGGAGGACACAAAGTGAATAAGAGAGGAGGGGACAGCCATGATTGTAAGCGGAGAACATGGAGAGGCTGAGAAGACAGAGACCCTGGGGAGGAGATGAGGCTGTGAATCAGAGGCCATCGGCAGAGAGGAGGCCATGAGCCGCCTCCACTACTCACATGCTGTTATCGCTGTGCTGCGTCTGGTTGAACCTCCAGAAGGTTTTCCAGAGCGTTTTCCACCAAGGTAAACTGGAGATTGACCACCACGTCCACTATGGCCTGTGATACAGAAGAATGGTCACGTGTTGGTGAAGGATAAAGCTATCCGGTGAGGTAGGATGTGGATCGGGGGTGGGTACCTCACAATGCTCGCGGTACAGCAGCTGAAAGGCCTTGATAATGGCCAAGGTGATGCCATCTGGAAGTGGTTTTCCTTGCAGATCTATGTCACCGAACTCTGGAAGTGTCCGAGAGGCATCTGTAAGGAGAAGCAAGAATAAAGTGAGGGATGACACCGATAATGACATCATTCACCAATGTCACTACCATATTAGGCCATGTGCAAAGGAGCAATACCAATGCTCACGCCCTCGGTCGGCCCACACACAAAGAGGTGGTGATGGTGACCGGGACCTACCCAGGAACTGCTGGTATTGCTGAACCTGGGAGCTGATGTCAGAAAGGCCAGACGCTGCCTGCTGGGCTCCTCCGACTCCATTACTTATTCCCTCCATCTTCTGGATCGGTTTCATCCTGGAAGAGACAGATGATGATGAAGGTGGAGACATATGATATCCAACATGTCAGCGCACAGCAGGGAGCCATGATGGGGATCCAAAATGCAAATGATTCAGTCATTGAAGGTGAAGTGTGAAAGATGATGATGATGATCAGGTGGGTGAGAGCCGCTCAAGGGTCGTTACACATCAATGAGGCCTCCTGGAAAGCCTCAATGAGGGGTGAACCTGAGCTCTAGAGTGGTCTGTGTTCATGTCTGGACACTTCAGTCTATGGCTTGGGGGGGGTCAGAGTACAGGTACCTCTGCTTCTGAGAGAAGGGCTGTTGTCGCATGGCGAGGTGCTGCTGATCCTCCATCAGGCGCAGGAGGGGTGAGCTGGCTTTAATTCGGAGACCGTAGTAATGATACTTGGAGTTTCCTCTGGAGAAAAAAAAAAAACATGCACATGGGTTACCGTAATTCGTGAGTCCCATCGTTCCGTGATCACGTTGTGCCCGTTGTAGGCAGTTTCTGTGGCGGAAGGGGTCAGTATTGATGCCCAGACCGGTCTGTGACTACACGGTGTACTTTAATGTTGCCTCCATTATGATTCAGTCCAGCTGTTCCTCTCTCCTCTGTTATCTGAATAATATAGAAAAAAATCTGTACCTGGTTCCCAGCCTCCGGGTGCGCAGCCCCATAAAGACTGAGCGAATGAGTTTCCCGAATGATGCGGCGTTGACAGGCTCCAGCTTCTGCTCCTGGCAGTGCAGCAGGTAGTGGCAGTACAGGGTGCTGCGCGGGAGACTCACCCCTTCCGCAGTTTCATAATTGTCCAGCAGCCACTGTACCTGGTCATGAGGAGAGGCGGTGGTAAGATACTGGGACCCCACGCCTGCACCAAGCACGGACGAGTCTCTTACCGTGGCAGGGGAGGCACGTGTGGTGTGTGAGTAGGATTGAGCAGCGTTTCCCATGATGAATCCTCCCTGTATAACATAGGTCCCAGATCCAGACCCTCCACTGGCTCCGCTCCTCCAGACCCCCTGGTGGGGTAGTGTTTGCAAGGATCTGTCCTCCGGAAACATACATGGGGAGCGAGGGACTGTTGGCCACGGCGGGGGATGATGTCGGGGAGCTGACCTGGCCCGTGGCACTCTGAGACTCATAGTAAGTGGATCCCGTGGCCTGGCTGTATAGAGGCGTCTCTGTATAGGAGAAGGATCCCGAGCGTCTACAAGAACATGAATGTGACAGGAGTAAGACGTGGATGTTCCCAATGTCTGCCAGGTGATGCATGATGTAGCACTTACATGGTGCTTGTGGTGTAGGTGGCGTCTCCACCCTCCACATACTGGACCTGACCGGGATACACGTGTTGTACAGGGACCTGTGGTAACTGCTGGACCTGAGATAGGTGAGAATATCAGACACACACAATATACAGACAGGTATCGCCCCCGGCTGTGCAGCTTTCTCCTCTGACCCTCACATCGCGGCATCTCACCCTGGCACCTACTTTCAGCGCGGTGGGGGCTGCACCAAACAGCATAGCTTGCGGCACTTTCTGAACTGTGACTCTCTGCTCTGGGTGGTCTGCGAGAGGCATGGAGAAATGGAGGTGATGAGGTATAAAATGGAGAGGATCCACCCACTCGGAGCTGGGCCCTGGCACCAAAGTCATGCAGTGGAAAGTCCGTGCCGGGCTGAGCGGGTGCTGGGCGGGTGCCGGGCTGAGCGGGCGCTGGACGGGTGCCGGCTGAGCGGGCGCTGGACGGGTGTCGAGCTGAGCAGGCGCTGGATGGATGCCGGGTTGAGCGGGCTCTGGATGGCTGACAACTTCTGCTCTGCCTTAAGCCTGGCTGAACTACACAGGGAGGGCCTGACTGAGCTCTGAGGAATAAAGACATCATTATACAGGGGGCTGGAGACATCGGGGGACAGTCACACAAATCACAGTCAGTGCGGTCAGCGGTGCCAGACACTACATGATCTGAGATTCCTCAGCCAGTACATGTCTCATCTAAGGATGTAGAGGAGACCTCCAGCCAGTACATGTCTCATCTCAGGTCACAAAAGACGCCCCAAACCAGTACATGATCTGAGATCCCTCAGCCAGTACATGTCTCATCTCAGGTCAAAAAGGAGACCCCCAGCCAGTACTTATATGATGTTTGGTCATAGAGGAGACCCCTAGCCAGTACATGATCTGACGACTCTCAGCCAGTACAAGTCTCATCTCAGGACATAGAGGAGACCCCCAGCCAGAACATGATCTGACAATCCTCATCCAGTACATGTCTCATCTTAGGACATAGAGGAGCCCCCGCCAGTACATTTCTGATCAAAGGACATAGAGGACACCACCAGCCAGTACATGATCTGAGATCCCTCAACCAGTACATGTCTCATCTCAGGACATAGAAGAGACCCCCAGCCAGAATATGTCTCATCTCAGGTCAAAAAGGAGACCCCAGCCAGTACATGTCTCATCTTAGGACATAGAGGAACCCCCAGCCAGTAAAGGTCTCATCTCATGTCACAGGAGACCCCAGACAGTACATGTCTCATCTCATGTCACAGATGAGACCCCCAGCCAGTACATGTTCATCTCAGGTCTAGAGAGACCCAGCATACATGTCTCATTCAGGTCACAAAGGAGACCCCACCAGTACATGTCCATCTTAGGTCACAGAGTAGACCCCAGCCAGTACACGTCTGATCTCAGTCACAGATTAGTCCTAGCCAGTACATGTCTCATCTCAGGTCACAGAGAGACCCCAGCCAGTACATGTTATCTCAGTCACAGAGGAGACCCAGCCAGTACATGTCTCATCTCAGGTCTAGAGGAGACCCCAGCCAATATATGTCTAATTTCAGGTCAGAGTAGACCCCAGCAAGTACATGTCTCATCTCAGGTCACAAAGGAGACCCCAGCCAGTACATGTCTCATCTTAGGTCACAGAGTAGACCCCAGCAAGTACAGTCTCATCTCAGGTCACAAGGAGACCCAGCCAGTACATGTCTCATCTTAGGTCACAGAGTAGACCCCAGCCAGTACAGTTGATCTCAGGTCACAGATTAGTCCCCAGCCAGTACATGTCTCATCTCAGGTCACAGAGGAGACCCCAGCCAGTACATGTCTCATCTCAGGTCACAGAGGAGAGACCCAGTCAGTACATGTCTCATCTCAGGTGATTTAGGAGACTCCCAGTCAAACACATGTCTCATCTCAGAACATAGAGGAGACCCCAGCAAGTACATGTCCCATCTCAGGTCACAAAAGGCACCCTAGTATAGATCTCATATACGCTAGTATATATCTCATCTCAGGTCATAGTGGAGAGACCCCCAGCCAATACATGTTTCATCTCATGTCACAGAGGAGACCTCCAGCAAGTACATGTCTCATCTTAGGTCGCCCACAGCCAGTGCAAGGTTTGATCTTGAAATCCCACATTTTGCCTCTATAATACTCCCCCACAGGACACAAGTTCCCCACATCTGTACCTCTGAGGTTCCCTGGACATGCTGCAGACTCTGGACATTCAGCTGATGGACAGGAGAAGACTTCTGGGGTTGAGGCGTCACCTGCACAACAGAGCACTAGAGACAAGGAGAAAAAGCCATCAGACCCTATAGCAGTGGTAAAACAGGGGTCTCGTCACCTGATAGTATGAGCGCACCTCTTGGGGGGCACCGTGCACCTGAAGGGACTGACTCTGTGCCGTCTTCAGAGCCGCACTCTCGTTCTGTAATAGAAAACAGGATTCATTCTCAGCTGCTCACCAAACTCCAGACTATGAAAAATAATGGGAATATTCCTTCTCTGGGAAGGAATCAGTGACTGGTCATGCACTATAGATGGGGGGCCACTTACCTCAGTGGGTGAATGTGCTGGCTGCTGCACTGGGTGAATCGCCAGGGAGACCTGGGCCGCCTTTGGGGCACTCTGCACCACCAGGCGCTATAGGAGAGGGAAGAGAGAAGGTGGAGGGGCCCCGATTGTCACATTACACCAATGTATGGGCAGCTGTGACGGACAGGACAGTACTATGTCATGGATGGATATTGGGGGCAGTAAGGGAATACATGTAGGATACATATGGACCAAGTACAATCTATGTGGATGATCTGATGGACGGTGTCACTGGTGGCAGGTGGAGACACAGTGACATACTTGTTGGAGTACAGATGCTCCAGCCAGCTGCAGGGGGGACACTGCAGTCACTTTGGGCTGGACCCTGGCTTGTTCCAGCAGTCTCTGTGATTGGAGATGAAAGGATAGTATTAGCTGTATGAGCGGAGGAAAGTGAGCGAAAGCGCAGAATAGGAGGGAGCAAAAGCCTGGGAAGATGAATCTACATGGCAGACGAAAAGCCTACAGAGCAGTGGAGGAGCCTACAGTGCAGAGGAGGGGCCTACAGGGCAGAGGAGAAGCCTACAGGGCAGAGGAAGGGCCTACAGGGCAGAGGAGGGGCCTACAGGGCAGAGGAGAAGCCTACAGGGCAGAAGAAGGGCCTACAGGGCAGAGGAAGGGCCTACAGGGCAGAGGAGAGGCCTACAGAGCAGTGGAGGAGCCTACAGTGCAGAGGAGGGGCCTACAGGGCAGAGGAGAAGCCTACAGGGCAGAGGAAGGGCCTACAGGGCAGAGGAGAGGCCTACAGAGCAGTGGAGGAGCCTACAGTGCAGAGGAGGGGCCTACAGGGCAGAGGAGAAGCCTACAGGGCAGAGGAAGGGCCTACAGGGCAGAGAGAGGCCTACAGAGCAGTGGAGGAGCCTACAGTGCAGAGGAGGGCCTACAGGGCAGAGGAGAAGCCTACAGGGCAGAGGAAGGGCCTACAGGCAGAGGAGAGGCCTAAAGGCAGAGGAGAGGCCTACAGGGCAGAGGAGGGGCCTACAGGGCAGAGAGGGTCCTACAGGGCAGAGGAGGGGCCTACAGGGCAGACGAGGAGCCTACAGGGCAGAGGAGGGGCCTACAGGGCAGAGGAGAGGCCTACAGGGCAGAGGAGGGGCCTACAGGGCAGAGGAAGGACCTACAGGGCAGAGGAAGGACCTACAGGGCAGAGGAAGGACCTACAGGGCAGAGGAGGAGCATACAGGGCAGAGGAGGAGCATACAGGACAGAGTAGGAGATAACTGGGCAGAGGAGGTGCCTACAGTGCAGAGGAGGAGCCTACAGGACAGTGGAGGAGACTACAAGGCAGAACAATAGACTACAGGGCAAAGGAGGAGCCTGCAAAGCAGAGGAGCTTACAAGGCAGAGGAGGAGCCTAGAGGAAGAGCCTAAAGTATAGAGGAGGGGCTATAGTAGAGGAAAAGCCCATAATACAGAGGAGGCCAAAATGCAGAGGAGGAGCTTATAGTACAGAGGGGGAGCCAATAGTACAGAGGAGGAGCCTATAGTACAGAGGAGGAGCCTACAGTACAGAGGAGGAGCCTATAGTAAAGAGGGGGAGCCTATAGTACAGAGGAGGAGCCTATAGTACAGAGGAGGAGCCAATAGTACAGAGGAGGAGCCTATAGTGCAGAAGAGGAGCCTATAGTACAGAGGAAAAGCCTATAGTACAGACGAGGAGCCTATCGTACAGAGGAGGAGCTATCGTACAGAGGAGGAGCCTATCGTACAGAGGAGGAGCCTATAGTACAGAGGGGGAGCATATAGTACAGAGGGGGAGTCTACAGTACAAGAGGGGCCTATAGTGTTTATCATTTACAGATGGAGGTTATCGTATAAAGGAAGAGCTCATAATACCGTATACACGGCAGGGCAGGAGGAAGGATGAAAACGTTCCTGGATATGTAATGAGCTATGAGGAATATCAGTAAAGATGCCCTATGCAAAATGTGTCTGATTTCTACAGCTTTCTAATATACTTTGCACTTCGGTTCTCCACCATTTTCGAGGTCTCTTGTGTATATTCAGACACTACATACAGCTATGGGAGGGCCACAAAGCAGCAGAGCCGAACCCTGATGAGGACTGACAGCTCAGACCTACCCTACACCAAACTGCGCTATGTGAGCAGGACCATGTCTGATGGAAATACATCCATGTGCTGGCAGCAAACAGAAACACTAAAGATGGGGAAGAACCAAAACAAAGTACAAAGCAGCTTTTAATACATAAAGCCTTCAGGTGCCATATTTGTGACCCTGTCCGGGGTGGGTACCTGCTGTACTGCCTGCACCTGCTGCACCACCTGTGTGGGTATGGCCGTCTGTGTGGTGGAGGACCCTCCGGGGCTCAGCTCACCCTCGCTGGCTCTCATACCACTGTCTGGAAGACAGAAGAGGCAAAGGGCACTGCTCAGAGCAATGTGGTGGCCATGTCTGTGATGATGCCGCCTTCTTCTCAGTTGTACTCACCGGAGACAGCCACCACTATGTACTGCTGCGGTGCCGGGGTCTGCTGGCCGGCTGTCTGCACGGTGGGTGCTGAAGGAGTCACCTGCAGCTCTGTTACATACTGCTGGGGGGTGCTTTGAGTTGAGGAAGGTGGCGTCACCTGGAGTTCTGTCACATAGGCCTGGGTAGCCATGGTGGCCGGCGAGCGAGTCACGTTCTCTGTGAGGACACAACAACATATAATCACAAGGAGATTAATGTACGCCTTCATTTACAGCTGTTGTAATGTTCCCCAATGCTTCATACTGCAGCACATCCCATTCTGACGTAGTGGCTGTGGTGACGGTGCTGTATGTACTGATGGAGGCTGAGGTGCCGGTGCTGTATGTACTGATGGAGGCTGAGGTGACGGTGCCGTAAGTACTGATGGAGGCTGAGGTGACGGTGCTGTATGTACTGATGGAGGCTGAGGTGACGGTGCTGTATGTACTGATGGAGGCTGAGGTGACGGTGCCGTAAGTACTGATGGAGGCTGAGGTGACAGTGCCGTAAGTACTGATGGAGGCTGAGGTGACGGTGCCGTATGTACTGATGGGGCTGAGGTGACGGTGCCGTAAGTACTGATGGAGGCTGAGGTGACAGTGCTGTATGTACTGACGGAGGCTGAGGTGACGGTGCTGTATGTACTGATGGAGGCTGAGGTGACGGTGCTGTATGTACTGATGGAGGCTGAGGTGACGGTGCTGTATGTACTGATGGAGGCTGTGGTCACGGTGCTGTATGTACTGATGGAGGCTGAGGTGCCGGTGCTGTATGTACTGATGGAGGCTGAGGTGACGGTGCCGTAAGTACTGATGGAGGCTGAGGTGACAGTGCGTATGTACTGATGGGGGCTGAGGTGACGGTGCCGTAAGTACTGATGGAGGCTGAGGTGACGGTGCTGTATGTACTGATGGAGGCTGAGGTGACGGTGCTGTATGTACTGATGGAGGCTGAGGTGACAGTGCTGTATGTACTGACGGAGGCTGAGGTGACGGTGCTGTATGTACTGATGAGCTGAGTGGACGTGCTGTATGTATGATGTGTGACGGTGCCTGTATGTACTGATGGAGGCTGAGGTGACGGTGCTGTATGTACTGATGGAGGCTGAGGTGACGGTGCGTATGTACTGATGGAGGCTGAGGTGACGGTGCTGTATGTACTGATGGGGCTGAGGTGACGGTGCTGTATGTACTGATGGGGCTGAGGTGACGGTGCTGTATGTACTGATGGAGGCTGAGGTGACGGTGCTGTATGTACTGATGGAGGCTGAGGTGACGGTGCTGTATGTACTGATGGAGGCTGAGGTGACAGTGCTGTATGTACTGATGGAGGCTGAGGTGACAGTGCTGTATGTACTGATGGAGGCTGAGGTGACAGTGCTGTATGTACTGATGGAGGCTGAGGTGACGGTGCTGTATGTACTGATGGGGCTGAGGTGACGGTGCGTATGTACTGATGGGGCTGAGGTGACGGTGCTGTATGTACTGATGGAGGCTGAGGTGAGAGTGCTGTATGTACTGATGGAGGCTGAGGTGACGTGCTGTATGTACTGATGGAGGCTGAGGTGACGGGCTGTATGTACTGATGGAGGCTGAGGTGACGGTGCTGTATGTACTGATGGAGGCTGAGGTGACGGTGCTGTATGTACTGATGGAGGCTGAGGTGACGGTGCTGTATGTACTGATGGAGGCTGAGGTGACGGTGCTGTATGTAACTGATGGAGGCTGAGGTGACGGTGCTGTATGTAACTGATGGGGGCTGAGGTGACGAGTGCTGTATGTACTGATGGGGCTGAGGTGACGGTGCTGTATGTACTGATGAGGGCTGAGGTGACGGTGCTGTATGTACTCATGGGGGCTGAGGTGACGGTGCTGTATGTACTGATGGGGGCTGAGGTGACGGTGCTGTATGTACTGATGGAGGCTGAGGTGACGGTGCTGTATGTACTGATGAGGGCTGAGGTGACGGTGCTGTATGTACTGATGGGGGCTGAGGTGACGGTGCTTGTATGTACTGATGGGGCTGAGGTGACGGTGCTGTATGTACTGATGGGGGCTGAGGTGACGTGTGCTGTATGTACTGATGGGGCTGAGGTGACGGTGCTGTATGTACTGATGGGGGCTGAGGTGACGGTGCTGTATGTACTGATGGGGGCTGAGAGTGACTGATGCTGTATGTACTGATGGAGGCTGAGGTGACGGTGCCGTATGTACTGATGGAGGCTGAGGTGACGAGGCTGTATGTACTGATGGAGGCTGAGGTGACGGTGCTGTATGTACTGATGGAGGCTGAGGTGACAGTGCTGTATGTACTCATGGGGGCTGAGGTGAAGGTGCTGTATGTACTGATGGAGGCTGAGGTGACAGTGCTGTATGTACTGATGGAGGCTGAGGTGACGGTGCTGTATGTACTGATGGGGCTGAGGTGACGGTGCTGTATGTACTGATGGGGGCTGAGGTGACTGTGCTGTATGTACTGATGGAGGCTGAGGTGACGGCGCTGTATGTACTGATGGAGGCTGAGGTGACGGTGCTGTATGTACTGATGGAGGCTGAGGTGACGGTGCTGTATGTACTGATGGGGACTGAGGTGACGGTGCTGTATGTACTGATGGAGGCTGAGGTGACGGTGCTGTATGTACTGATGGAGGCTGAGGTGACAGTGCTGTATGTACTGATGGGGGCTGAGGTGACTGTGCTGTATGTACTGATGGAGGCTGAGGTGACGGTCCTGTATGTACTGATGATGGAGGCGTGAGTGACAGTTGCTGTATGTACTGATGGAGGCTGAGGTGACGGTGCTGTATGTACTGATGGAGGCTGAGGTGACGGTGCTGTATGTACTGATGGGGGCTGAGGTGACGGTGCTGTATGTACTGATGGGGGCTGAGGTGACTGTGCTGTATGTACTGATGGAGGCTGAGGTGACGGTGCTGTATGTAATGATGGAGGCTGAGGTGACGGTGCTGTATGTACTGATGGAGGCTGAGGTGACGGTGCTGTATGTACTGATGGAGGCTGAGGTGACGGTGCTGTATGTACTGATGGGGGCTGAGGTGACGGTGCTGTATGTACTGATGGGGGCTGAGGTGACGGTGCTGTATGTACTGATGGAGGCTGAGGTGACGGTGCTGTATGTACTGATGGGGGCTGAGGTGACGATGCTGTATGTACTGATGGGGGCTGAGGTGACGGTGCTGTATGTACTGATGGGGGCTGAGGTGACGGTGCTGTATGTACTGATGGAGGCTGAGGTGACGGTGCTGTATGTACTGATGGATGCTGAGGTGACGGTGCTGTATGTACTGATGGAGGCTGAGGTGACGGTGCTGTATGTACTGATGGATGCTGAGGTGACGGTGCTGTATGTACTGATGGAGGCTGAGGTGACGATGCTGTATGTACTGATGGGGGCCGAGGTGACGGTGCTGTATGTACTGATGGAGGCTGAGGTGACGGTGCTGTATGTACTGATGGGGCTGAGGTGACGGTGCTGTATGTACTGATGGGGCTGAGGTGACGGTGCTGTATGTACTGATGGGGCTGAGGTGACGGTGCTGTATGTACTGATGGAGGCTGAGGTGACGGTGCTGTATGTACTGATGGAGGCTGAGGTGACGGTGCTGTATGTACTGATGGAGGCTGAGGTGACGGTGCTGTATGTACTGATGGAGGCTGAGGTGACGGTGCTGTATGTACTGATGGGGGCTGAGGAGTTTTGCTTTCTCGCCCTTTATTATGTGTTTGCCCTACAGACCTCTGAGGCCCCAGTGACTGTAAGCTCCAGTGCCCTGCTCCCTGGTAAGGTCACCGGTAAGGAGTTCTCCATATGTTCCCTCAGTCCTTGCTCTCTGACCTCCATAGCACTTGACAGGACTCTGCCCCTGAGGGCAAACATTACACGTACAGACTATTTCGCGTCACCTCATTGGTCTCTTCCAACCCCCCTTCCTCATTCGGCTTGTTAGTACGAGCAAGGCTCCGCCCCCTGACCGAGTGCTAGCCAATCAATACTCGTAGAAATGTATCCATGACAACAGCTCCGCCTCTCTCCTCTCAGGTTTCCATGGTGACGCGCGGCCTGCTCCTCTCCCGCTCGCACCAGGCGCCGCCATTTTGTAAAGGGGAGGGGCGCCAAACCGTTTGACGTCGTCATAACGACCGAGTGTCGCTCGGTTCTCGGTGTTAGCGCCTCGGTCGGGGACACCTACCTAGCGACAGCTCTGCTGTCACGGCGCCGTGTCAGATAACTTATCGGCCGCTTCCGGCTTCTCTCCACTGCTGGATCCCGGGGAGCGCCCGGTGTGAAAATACGAGCGACCCCACCCTGCTGGTGACGGATACACCGACTATGTAACGACGGCACCGGAGCCTGGATGTCGGGGCGGTTGTTGTTGTTGATTCCCGTTGCCGTGGTTCTTGTCGCCACGACTACCGTGGTTATGGCCGCTCCGTCCCTCACCCGGGCAACTGTTGCTACCGTCCCTCCCCTTCTTTCCTGTCGTCAACGAAGGGGAAGTGAAGAGCGATCTGATTGGTCGGGGGATCTGTCAGTCACAGCGTGACGCACAGTCCCGGTCAGAATCAGGAGGCGGCGGCCTTCAGGGTGTGACGAGCTCTGATTGGCTGAAAAGTTGTCAATCATTAATACTCGGCCTGTGATTGGGTACTGGGTGTCACACCTCCCCTGATACCATGGAAACAGTCGCCTTCTTTCCGGAGCTTGATTGGACGCTGCTGCATTCCTGTCATGTTATGACTGGCCGAGGACAGCTGCCACCTATCGGTGCGCATGCGCGGGGCGCTTTGGCTTCTGGGAGTTGTAGTTCCTGAGGTGTCCACGACGTCTCACGTGCTCTAAGTCACAAGATCCACATAGCTGGAGGAGCTGCAGTCGGGGGGGAGTGTTATGGGTTAATTGATCTGATAATTCCATAGGTCACGCGTCTGCCCATACCAAATATGGTGCTGGTATTTTTTTAACCCCTTCCACCCCAGGTGATTTTCCATTTTTCCTTCTAAGAGCCATAATGTTTTTATTTTTCCGTCAATACAGACATATGAGGCGTCATGTTTATTGCGGGACGAGGTCTACTGTCAGATACAATCATTTATCTTACCATATAGTGGACAGAGGAATGGGAAATTGTAAAAAAAGTGCAATTACAGGATTATTATTCACCATATTCACTATATGGTAACACTGAGATGTCGGTATGATGTCTGGGGTCAGTACTATATGGTAACACTGAGGTGTCGGTATGATGTCTGGGGTCAGTACTATATGGTAACACTGATGTGTCAGTATGATGTCTGGGGTCAGTACTATATGGTAACACTGACGTGTCGGTATGATGTCTGGGGTCAGTACTATATGGTAACACTGAGGTGTCGGTATGATGTCTGGGGTCAGTACTATATGGTAACACTGATGTGTCGGTATGATGTCTGGGGTCAGTACTATAAGGTAACACTGAGGTGTCGGTATGATGTCTGGGGTCAGTACTATATGGTAACACTGACGTGTCGGTATGATGTCTGGGTCAGTACTATATGGTAACACTGAGGTGTCGGTATGATGTCTGGGGTCAGTACTATATGGTAACACTGACGTGTCGGTATGATGTCTGGGGTCAGTACTATATGGTAACACTGAGGTGTCGGTATGATGTCTGGGGTCAGTACTATATGGTAACACTGATGTGTCAGTATGATGTCTGGGGTCAGTACTACATGGTAACACTGACGTGTCGGTATGATGTCTGGGGTCAGTACTATATGGTAACACTGATGTGTCGGTATGATGTCGGGTCAGTACTATATGGTAACACTGAGTGTCGTATGATGTCTGGGTCAGTACTATATGGTAACACTGAGGTTCGGTATGATGTCTGGGGTCAGTACTATATGGTAACACTGAGTGTCGTATGAGTCTGGGGTCAGTACTATATGGTAACACTGAGTGTCGGTATGATGCTGGGTCAGTACTATATGGTAACACTGAGTGTCGGTATGATGTCTGGGGTCAGTACTATATGGTAACACTGAGTGTCGGTATGATGCTGGGTCAGTATATATGTAACACTGAGTGTCGGTATGATGTCTGGGTCAGTACTATATGGTAACACTGAGTGTCGGTATATGTCTGGGTCAGTACTATATGGTAACACTGAGTGTCGTATGATGTCTGGGTCAGTACTATATGGTAACACTGATGTCGGTATGATGCTGGGTCAGTACTATATGGTAACACTGAGTGTCGGTATGTGTCTGGGTCATACTATATGGTAACACTGACTGTCGTATGATGCTGGGTCAGTACTATATGGTAACACTGACGTGTCGGTATGAGTCTGGGTCATACTATATGGTAACACTGAGTGTCGGTATGATGTCTGGGTCAGTACTATATGGTAACACTGAGGTCGTATGATGTCTGGGTCAGTACTATATGGTAACATGAGGTGTCGTTTAGTCTGGGGTCAGTACTATATGGTACACTAGTGTCGTAGATTCTGTCAGTATATGAATATGTCGTATGATGCTGGTCAGTACTATATGGTAACACTGAGGTGTCGGTATGATGTCTGGGGTCAGTACTATATGGTAACACTGAGTGTCGGTATGATGTCTGGGGTCAGTACTATATGGTAACACTGACGTGTCGGTATGATGTCTGGGTCAGTACTATATGGTAACACTGAGGTGTCGTATGATGTCTGGGGTCAGTACTATATGGTAACACTGAGTGTACGGTCGTATGATGTCTCTGGGGTCAGTACTATATGGTAACACTGAGTGTCGGTATGATGTCTGGGGTCAGTACTATATGGTAACACTGACGTGTCGGTATGATGTCTGGGGTCAGTACTATATGGTAACACTGACGTGTCGGTATGATGTCTGGGGTCAGTACTATATGGTAACACTGACGTGTCGGTATGATGTCTGGGGTCAGTACTATATGGTAACACTGAGGTGTCGGTATGATGTCTGGGTCAGTACTATATGGTAACATGAGTGTCGGTATGATGTCTGGGGTCAGTACTATATGGTAACACTGAGTGTCGGTATGATGTCTGGGGTCAGTACTATATGGTAACACTGAGGTGTCGGTATGATGTCTGGGGTCAGTACTATATGGTAAACACTGACGTGTTCGGTTATGATGTCTGTCGGGTCAGTACTATATATGGTAACACTGAGGTGTCGGTATGATGTCTGGGTCAGTACTATATGGTAACACTGAGTGTCGGTATGATGTCTGGGTCAGTACTATATGGTAACACTGAGGTGTCGGTATGATGTCTGGGGTCAGTACTATATGGTAACACTGAGTGTCGAGTATGATGTCTGTGGGTCAGTACTATATGGTAACACTGAGGTGTCGGTATGATGCTCGGGGTCAGTACTATATGGTAACACTGAGGTGTCGGTATGATGTCTGGGGTCAGTACTATATGGTAACACTGATGTGTCGGTATGATGTCTGGGGTCAGTACTATATGGTAACACTGACTGTGTCGGTATGATGTCTGGGTCAGTACTATATGGTAACACTGAGGTGTCGGTATGATGTCTGG
Organism: Allobates femoralis; assembly: GCA_033576535.1. NCBI lineage: Eukaryota > Metazoa > Chordata > Amphibia > Anura > Aromobatidae > Allobates > Allobates femoralis. The sequence continues at coordinate 66,263,000 of JARQOC010000004.1, forward strand.
GTCAGTACTATATGGTAACACTGACGGTGTCGGTAATGATGTCTGGTGGTCAGTACTATAATATGGTAACACTGAGTGTGTCGGTATGATGTCTGGGGTCAGTACTATATGGTAACACTGACAGTGTCGGTATGATGTCTGGGGTCAGTACTATATGGTAACACTGACGTGTCGGTATGATGTCTGGGGTCAGTACTATATGGTAACACTGATGTGTCGGTATGATGTCTGGGGTCAGTACTATATGGTAACACTGACGTGTCGGTATGATGCCTCGGGTCAGTACTATATGGTAACACTGAGGTGTCGGTATGATGTCTGGGGTCAGTACTATATGGTAACACTGAGGTGTAGGTATAATGTCTGGGGTCAGTACTATATGGTAACACTGACGTGTCAGTATGATATCTGTGGTCAGTACTATATGGTAACACTGACATGTCGGTATGATGCCTCGGGTTAGTACTATATGGTAACACTGACGTGTCGGTATGTTGCCTCGGGTCAGTACTATATGGTAACACTGACGTGTCGGTATGATGTCTGGGGTCAGTACTTTATGGTAACACTGACATGTCGGTATGATCCCTCGGGTCAGTACTATATGGTAACACTGACGTGTCATTATGATGTCTGGGGTCAGTACTATATGGTAACACTGACGTGTCGGTATGATGCCTGGGGTCAGTACTATATGGTAACACTGAGGTGTCGGTATGATATCTGGGGTCAGCACTATATGGTAACACTGAGGTGTCGGTATGATGCCTCGGGTCAGTACTATATGGTAACACTGACGTGTCGGTATGATGTCTGGGGTCAGTACTTTATGGTAACACTGACATGTCGGTATGATGCCTCGGGTCAGTACTATATGGTAACACTGACGTGTCGGTATGATGTCTGGGGTCAGTACTATATGGTAACACTGACGTGTCAGTATGATGTCTCGGGTCAGTACTATATGGTAACCCTGAGGTGTCAGTATGATGTCTCGGGTCAGTACTATATGGTAACACTGATGTGTCAGTATGATGCCTCGGGTCAGTACTATATGGTAACACTGACGTGTCGGTATGATGTCTGGGGTCAGTACTATATGGTAACACTGATGGGTCAGTATGATGCCTCGGGTCAGTACTATATGGTAACACTGACGTGTCGGTATGATGTCTGGGGTCAGTACTATATGGTAACACTGACGTGTCGGTATGATGTCTGGGGTCAGTACTATATGGTAACACTGACGTGGCGGTATGATGTCTCGGGTTAGTACTATATGGTAACACTGAGGTGTCGGTATGATGTCTGGGGTCAGTACTATATGGTAACACTGAGGTGTCGGTATGATGTCTGGGGTCAGTACTATATGGTAACACTGAGGTGTCGGTATGATGTCTGGGGTCAGTACTATATGGTAACACTGACTTGGCGGTATGATGTCTCGGGTCAGTACTATATGGTAACACTGAGGTGTCAGTATAATGTCTGGGGTCAGTACTATATGGTAACACTGATGTGTCGGTATGATGTCTCGGGTCAGTACTATATGGTAACACAGGTGTCGATATGATGTCTGGGGTCAGTACTATATGGTAACACTGAGGTGTCGGTATGATGCCTCGGGTCAGTACTATATGGTAACACTGATGTGTCGGTATGATGTCTGGGGTCAGTACTATATGGTAACACTGAGGTGTCGGTATGATGTCTGGGGTCAGTACTATATGGTAACACTGACGTGTCGGTATGATGCCTGGGGTCAGTACTATATGGTAACACTGATGTGTCGGTATGATGTCTGGGGTCAGTACTATATGGTAACACTGAGGTGTCGGTATGATGTCTGGGGTCAGTACTATATGGTAACACTGACGTGTCGGTATGATGTCTTGAGTCAGTACTTTTTTTATTATATTCTAATTGATTGAGATGCACTACTACTTAATCAGATCAGCCGTGATGTGCAGGGAAAAATGCAGGCTCAGCATGTGAATCCGCATCTAAGCAAGGGGTATGACTTTTAAACTTTCCGTTTTTTCTTTTTATATATATAACCAGCTGTAGAGACCGGCTTTGCCCTAGAGTAATGCTTATATATGGTTGTAATTCTCATATATGGCAATATTGCCCATATATGGTAACATGTGTGTGTATGTATCAAAGCCCTGCCCCTCCCAGTAGCTATGCCCATTCATAGCCCCACCCCTTTCATAGCACCGCCCATGTATAGACCTGTCCCTTCGCAGCTCCACCTCTCCACATAGTCCCAAGGGCGGGGCTATGTGGAGGAGTTGAGGATATGTGGAGATGCAGGGTGTAAAGTGGGTGTGCCCATGTGGAGTGAGCATGGCTATGTGCAGTGGGTGGGGCTATGTCATGGCTGTGTGAGTGGGTAGGGTTATGTGGAGTGGGCGGAGCTAACGCCGCACACATGCATACATCCACTCAGATTTTTATATATATATATACGGACATAATTCATCTGTGACGAAAATTCGGAAAGTATTTTATACCTACTGCATAATCTGCATCTTGATAAAAAATGTATTTAGATGTACAAGGTAATAACTATATATATACTAGATGGCGGCCCGATTCTAAAGAATTGGGTAGTCTAGAATCCATATATAGTTTATTTACTAATAGTTAGGGGAGTGCGGTGAAATGAATTGTGTGTATACATGTGGCTCAGTGGGTAGCACAGTATACGGTGGCTCAGTGGTTAGCAGTGAGTGCGGTGGCTCAGTGGTTAGCAGTGAGTGCGGTGGCTCAGTGGTTTGCAGTGAGTGCGGTGGCTCAGTGGTTAGCAGTGAGTGCGGTGGCTCAGTGGTTAGCAGTGAGTGCCGTGGCTCAGTGGTTAGCAGTGAGTGCGGTGAGATTGGTCAGCACAGTGGCGTGGGCAGAGTGGGCAGGGCAGCGCCGTGGGCAGAGTGGTCAGCGCAGCGCCGTGGGCAGAGTGGTCAGCACACACATACATACATACACACACACATACACACACACACTCCGCTATAGTTAGCACCGACCCTGCATCTTCCCCGCCGGCTGGATCCTGAGTTGACATGTCGCCACCCGCGGACGACTGGATCCAATATGGCGTTCGGGAAGTTTGGGGAGACTTCTTGGACGCTATATTGGATCCAGTAGTTCGGGGGTGGCGACATGTCGACTGAGGATCTAGGCGGCTGATGCAGGGTCGGTGGTAAGTATAGCGAAGTGTGTGTGTGTGTATGTGTGCGGACAAAGTGAGGGAAGTGCGGACAAAGTGAGGGAAGTGACTACATACACACATATATACACATAGTGTACATTGCATATGGAGGGGTGAGGAGAGCGGAGGCTGGAGGGGTGAGGAGAGCGGAGGCTGGAGGGGTGAGGAGAGGTGAGGACAGGGGAGGCTGGAGGGGTGAGGAGAGGTGAGGACAGGGGAGGCTGGAGGGCAGAGGACAGGGGAGGCTGGAGGGCAGAGGACAGGGGAGGCTGGAGGGCACAGGACAGGGGAGGATGGAGGGCAGAGGACAGGGGAGGCTGGAGGGCAGAGGACAGGGGAGGGCAGAGGGGAGAGCGGAGGCGGGAGGGGAGAGCGGAGGCGGGAGGGGAGAGCGGAGGCTAGAGGGGAGAGCGGAAGCTGGAGGGGAGAGCAGAGGCTGGAGGGGAGAGACTGGAGGGGAGAGCAGAGGCTGGAGGGGAGAGGCGGGAGGGGAGAGCGGAGGCGGGAGGGGAGAGCGGAGGCTGGAGGGCGGAGGCTGGAGGGGAGAGCGGAGGCTGGAGGGGAGAGCGGAGGCGGGAGGGGAGAGCGGAGGCTGGAGGGGAGAGCGGAGGCGGGAGGGGAGAGCGGAGGCGGGAGGGGAGAGCGGAGGCTGGAGGGGAGAGCGGAGGCTGGAGGGGAGAGCGGAGGGTGGAGGGGAGAGCGGAGGGTGGAGGGGAGAGCTGAGCCGGGAGGGGAGGGCGGAGGCTGGAGGGGAGGGCGGAGGCTGAAGGGGAGAGCGGAGGCGGGAGGGGAGAGCGGAGGCTGGAGGGGAGAGCGGGGGCTGGAGGGGAGAGCGGAGGCTGGAGGGGAGAGCGGAGGGTGGAGGGGAGAGCGGAGGGTGGAGGGGAAAGCTGAACCGGGAGGGGAGGGCGGAGGCTGGAGGGGAGGGCGGAGGCTGAAGGGGAGAGCGGAGGCTGAGGGGAGAGCGGAGGCTGGAGGGCGGAGGCTGGAGGGGAGAGCGGAGGCGGGAGTGGAGAGGCGGGAGGGGAGAGCGGAGGCGGGAGGGGAGAGGCTGGAGGGGAGAGCAGAGGCTGGAGGGGAGATCGGAGGCTGGAGGGGAGAGGCTGGAGGGGAGAGCAGAGGCTGGAGGGTAGAGCGGAGGCTGGAGGGCAGAGGAGAGGGGAGGCTGGAGGGCAGAGGACAGGGGAGGCTGGAGTGCAGAGGACAGGGGAGGCTGGAGAGCAGAAGACGGGAGGCTGGAGGGCAGATGACAGGGGAGGCTGGAGGGCAGAGGACAGGGGAGGGCAGAGGGGAGAGCGGAGGCTGGAGGAGAGAGCGGAGGCTGGAGAGGAGAGCGGAGCCTGGAGGGGAGAGCGGAGGCTGGAGGGGACAGCGGAGGCAGGAGGGCGGAGGCTGGAGGGGAGAACAGAGGCTGGAGGGGAGAGCAGAGGCTGGAGGGGAGAGCGGAGGCTGGAGGGGAGAGCGGAGGCGGGAGGGGAGGCTGAAGGGGAGAGCGGAGGTTGGAGGTGGGAGCGGTGGGTGGAGGGGAGAGTGGAGGCTGGAGGGTGGAGGCTGGAGGGGAGAGCGGAGGCTGGAGGGGAGAGGCTGGAGGGGAGAGCAGAGGCTGGAGGGTAGAGCGGAGGCTGGAGGGCAGAGGAGAGGGGAAGCTGGAGGGCAGAGGACAGGGGAGGCTGGAGAGCAGAGGACAGGGGAGGCTGGAGAGCAGATGACAGGGGAGGCTGGAGAGCAGATGACAGGGGAGGCTGGAGGGCAGATGACAGGGGAGGCTGGAGGGCAGAGGACAGGGGAGGGCAGAGGGGAGAGCGGAGGCTGGAGGGGAGAGCGGAGGCAGGAGGGCGGAGGCTGGAGGGGAGAGCAGAGGCAGGAGGGCGGAGGCTGGAGGGGAGACAGAGGCTGGAGGGGAGAGACTGGAGGGGAGAGTAGAGGCTGGAGGGGAGGGCGGTGGCTGGAGGGGAGAGCGGAGGCGGGAGGGGAGAGACTGGAGGGGAGAGCAGAGGCTGGAGGGGAGAGGCTGGAGGGGAGAGCGGAGGCGGGAGGGGAGAGGCTGGAGGGGAGAGGGGAGGCTGGAGGGCAGAGGCTGGAGAGGAGAGCGGTGGCTGGAGGGGAGGGCGGAGGCTGGAGGGGAGAGCGGAGGCTGGAGGGGAGAGCGGAGGCTGGAGGGGAGAGGGGAGGCAGGAGGGTGGAGGCTGGAGGGGAGAGCAGAGGCTGGAGGGGAGAGGGGAGGGGAGAGGGGAGGCGGGAGGGGAGAGGCGGGAGGGGAGAGTGGAGGGGAGAGGCTGGAGGGGAGAGCAAAGGCTGGAGGGGAGAGCGGAGGCTGGAGGGGAGAGCGGAGGCTGGAGGGGAGAATGGAGGCTGGAGGGGAGAGCGGTGGCTGGAGGGGAGAGCGGTGGCTGGAGGGGAGAGCGGAGGCTAGAGGGGAGAGCGGAGGCTGGAGGGGAGAGCGGAGGCTGGAGGGCGGAGGCTTGAGGGGAGAGTGGAGGCTGGAGGGGAGAGCGGAGGCGGGAGGGGAGAGGCGGGAGGGGAGAGGCAGGAGGGGAGAGCGGAGGCAGGAGGGGAGAGGCTGGAGGGGAGAGCGGAGGCTGGAGGGGAGAGTGGAGGCTGGAGGGGAGAGGCTGGAGGGGAGAGCGGTGGCTGGAGGGGAGAGCGGAGGCGGGAGGGGAGAGGCTGCAGGGCAGGGAAGGCTGGAGAGGCTGGGGAGGCAGGGGAGGCTGGAGAGGCAGGGGAGGCTGGAGAGGCAGGGGAGGCAGGAGAGGCTGGGGAGGCAGAAGAGGCTGGAGGGCAGGGAGGCTGGAGGGCAGGGGAGGCTGGAGAGGCTGGAGGGCAGGGGAGGCTGGAGAGCAGGGGAGGCTGGAGGGCAGGGGAGACTGGAGGGCAAGGGAGGCTGGAGAGGCTGGAGGGCAGGGGAGGCTGGAGGGCAGGGGAGGCTGAAGAGGCTGGAGGGTAGGGGAGGCTGGAGGGGAGAGCGGTGGCTGGAGGGGAGAGCGGAGGCTGGAGGGGAGAGGCTGCAGGGCAGGGAAGGCTGGGGAGGCAGGGGAGGCTGAAGAGGCTGGAGAGGCTGGGGAGGCAGGGGAGGCAGGAGAGGCTGGGGAGGCAGAAGAGGCTGGAGGGCAGGGGAGGCTGGAGAGCAGGGGAGGCTGGAGGGCAGGGGAGGCTGGAGGGCAAGGGAGGCTGGAGAGGCTGGAGGGCAGGGGAGGGCAGGAGAGGCTGGAGGGCAGGGGAGGCTGGAGAGGCTGGAGGGCAGGGGAGGCTGGAGGGCAGGGAGGCTGGAGAGGCTGGAGGGCAGAGGCGTAGCTGGGTGGGTGCAGACTCACCGCGGCTGGCGTGCGGCTGGTGTAGGAGGAGAAAAGGGTCGGGCAGAGGTGCAGGACAGGAAGTCCCGTCCTCCCTACTCTCCGGGCGCGCGGCGGGCGGCTGGCAGCACGGGGTCCCCCAGGGGGTGGGGGCAATGGGCCCCTCATGGCTTGGGGCACGGGGCGCTCGGCCCCCCTGCCCCCCGCTAGGTACGGTGGTGGGTGGAGGGGAGAGGCTGGAGGGCGGACGGAAGTTCCGAGAGCGGAACGTTCCTCCGCCGCTCCTTGTAGCCGGGGGACCGCGCAGTGGTGACATCAGGAGCATGGGTCCAGGCCATCACGGAAGTAGTATTCCGGAAGTGGCCTTCGGCTTTTATTATATATGATATAAGTTAAGTATTCTTGTTTTATGGTTTGATGTTGTATTCAGGTCATTACACTGTTCGTGTTTTTTAATTGCACTATTTATTTGTGGGAGTCGACATTTAACAACATTTCCCTATGTCAAAGGGAAATGATGTCAGACACCAACTGGACCCGTTGAAGCTGTAGTCACAGCGAAGCGGCTCGCCGTCGTCCGCTGACCTCCGCACCCTCTCCCCGCACATCGTCATGGATGAATTATGGCCATTGACACTTGGAAATAAAGGAGACATCGCTGCTCAAGTGGTGAGTGCCGCCTGCTTTTTTCTTCACATGAACTATTTATACTGTTATAAGGCATGTACCCCAGCAGCATAAAGGGTATATAGTGGTGATTAGAGCAGAATCTGCTGTCCCAGGAATTGAAGCAGTGCCCGGTATACTTTCTCTTACACGTGATATATATATATATGTATACAGTACAGACCAAAAGTTTGGACACACCTTCTTATTCAAAGAGTTTTCTATATTTTCATGACTATGAAAATTGTAGATTCACACTGAAGGCATCAAAACTATGAATTAACACATGTGGAATTATATACTGAACAAAAAAGTGTGAAACAACTGAAAATATGTCTTATATTGTAGGTTCTTCTCAGTAGCCACCTTTTGCTTTGATTACTGCTTTGCACACTCTTGGCATTCTCTTGATGAGCTTCAAGAGGTAGTCACCGGAAATGGTCTTCCAACAGTCTTGAAGGAGTTCCCAGAGATGCTTAGCCCTTGTTGGCCCTTTTGCTTTCACTCTGCGGTCCAGCTCACCCCAAACCATCTCGATTGGGTTCAGGTCTGATGACTGTGGAGGCCAGGTCATCTGGCGTAGCACCCCATCACCATCACACCTCCTCCTCCTCCATGCTTCACAGTGGGAACCAGACATGTAGAGTCCATCCCTTCACCTTTTCTGCGTCGCACAAAGACACGGTGGTTGGAACCAAAGATCTCAAATTTGGACTCATCAGACCAAAGCACAGATTTCCACTGGTCTAATGTCCATTCCTTGTGTTCTTTAGCCCAAACAAGTCTCTTCTGCTTGTTGCCTGTCCTTAGCAGTGGTTTCCTAGCAGCTATTTTACCATGAAGGCCTGCTGCACAAAGTCTCCTCTTAACAGTTGTTGTAGAGATGTGTCTGCTGCTAGAACTCTGTGTGGCATTGACCTGGTCTCTAATCTGAGCTGCTGTTAACCTGCGATTTCTGAGGCTGGTGACTCGGATGAACTTATCCTCCGCAGCAGAGGTGACTCTTGGTCTTCCTTTCCTGGGGCGGTCCTCATGTGAGCCAGTTTCTTTGTAGCACTTGATGGTTTTTTCAACTGCAGTTGGGGACACTTCCAAAGTTTCCCAATTTTTCGGACTGACTGACCTTCATTTCTTAAAGTAATGATGGCCATTTGTTTTTCTTTACTTAGCTGCTTTTTTCTTGCCATAATACAAATTCTAACAGTCTATTCAGTAGGACGATCAGCTGTGTATCCACCAGACTTCTGCACAACACAACTGATGGTCCCAACCCCATTTATAAGGCAAGAAATCCACTTATTAAACCTGACAGGGCACACCTGTGAAGTGAAGACCATTTCCGGTGACTACCTCTTGAAGCTCATCAAGAGAATGCCAAGAGTGTGCAAAGCAGTAATCACAGAAAAAGGTGGCTACTACGAAGAACCTAGAATATAAGACATATTTTCAGTTGTTTCACACTTTTTGGTTAAGTATATAATTCCACATGTGTTAATTCATAGTTTTGATGCCTTCAATGTGAATCTACAATGGTGCAACAGAGCTTACATTTTTTCCTATAATTGTAACACAAACCTTTCCTATAGTAAATGTAATGAAAAAGGACAGAGCATTGTGGTTTTAACAGGCTGGTACTTTATTAAGATTTAATAATGTATCCATTTCCATTGTTTATTCAACAGTATTATAACCGGTTCCATCCATAGTCATGTAAACAAATGACTCTTCTATTATATAAAAGCCGAAGGCCACTTCCGGAGAACCCGAAGGGTTACTTCCGTGACGGCCTCCGACCATGCTGCTGACGTCACAGTGCAGTGTAGCCGCACGGAACTTTCCGTGCAGCTACAGGCACCGGCGTTTCAACGTTCCGCTCGCCCCTCACTACTGTCTCATCAAACACACACACACACACAGCCTCTCACTACAGTCCTCCCAAACACACACACACCATCCCAACCACATCACACTCACACACCCACACAAACACACACCCACACACACACACACACTCCAGTATACTTACCCCGCCGCCATCCCGCTGCACCGCTCCCGCCATGGCTCCGCCCACATCGCGGGGGCTCCCGCCACGGCTCCGCCCACATCGCGGGGCTCCCGCCATGGCTCCGCCCACCCCGCGGGACTCCCGCCTTGGCTCCGCCCACCTCGCAAACCCCCCGCCTTGGCTCCGCCCACTTCGCGATACTCCCGCCTTGGCTCCGCCCACCTCGCGAGACTCCCGCCTTGGCTCCGCCCACCTCGCGGGACTCCCGCCATGGCTCCGCCCACCTAGCCTGCGCTGACCACAGAGCTGCCGTCCTCTGCTGACCACAGAGCCTCCTTCCTGCGCTGACCACTCGACCACAGAGCCTCCTTCCTTCGCTGACCACAGACCCGCCATCCTCTGCTGACCACAGACCCGCCGTCCTCTGCTGACCACAGAGCCACCATCCTCTGCTGACCACAGAGCCGCCGTCCTCTGCTGACCACAGACCCGCCGTCCTCTGCTGACCACAGACCCGCCGTCCTCTGCTGACCACAGAGCTGCCGTCCTCTGCTGACCACAGAGCCTCCTTCCTGCGCTGACCACTCGACCACAGAGCCTCCTTCCTCTGCTGACCACAGACCCGCCGTCCTCTGCTGACCACAGACCCGCCGTCCTCTGCTGACCACAGACCCGCCGTCCTCTGCTGACCACAGAGCCGCCGTCCTCTGCTGACCACAGAGCCGCCGTCCTCTGCTGACCACAGACCCGCCGTCCTCTGCTGACCACAGAGCTGCCGTCCTCTGCTGACCACAGAGCCTCCTTCCTGCGCTGACCACTCGACCACAGAGCCTCCTTCCTTCGCTGACCACAGAGCCGCCGTCCTCTGCTGACCACAGAGCCGCCGTCCTCTGCTGACCACAGAGCCGCCGTCCTCTGCTGACCACAGAGCCGCCGTCCTCTGCTGACCACAGAGCCGCCGTCCTCTGCTGACCACAGACCCGCCGTCCTCTGCTGACCACAGAGCCGCCGTCCTCTGCTGACCACAGACCCGCCGTCCTCTGCTGACCACAGACCCGCCGTCTTCTGCTGACCACAGAGCCGCCGTCCTCTGCTGACCACAGAGCCGCCGTCCTCTGCTGACCACAGACCCGCCGTCCTCTGCTGACCACAGACCCGCTGTCCTCTGCTGACCACAGAGCTGCCGTCCTCTGCTGACCACAGAGCCTCCTTCCTGCGCTGACCACTCGACCACAGAGCCTCCTTCCTTCGCTGACCACAGACCCGCCGTCCTCTGCTGACCACAGACCCGCCGTCCTCTTCTGACCACAGAGCCGCCGTCCTCTGCCGACTACAGAGCCGCCGTCCTCTGCTGACCACAGACCCGCCGTCCTCTGCTGACCACAGACCCGCCGTCCTCTGCTGACCACAGACCCGCCGTCCTCTGCTGACCACAGACCCGTCGTCCTCTGCTGACCACAGAGCCCCTGGCCTCTGCTGACCACAGAGCCCCCGGCCTCTGCTGACCACAGAGCCACCGTCCTCTGCTGACCACAGAGCCCCCGTCCTCTGCTGACCACAGAGCCCCCGTCCTCTGCTGACCACAGAGCCCCCGTCCTCTGCTGACCACAGAGCCGCCGTCCTCTGCTGACCACAGAGCCCCCGTCCTCTGCTGACCACAGAGCCGCCGTCCTCTGCTGACCACAGAGCCGCCGTCCTGCGCTGACCACTCTGCCTCCTTCCTGCGCTGACCACTCTGCCTCCTTCCTGCGCTGACCACAGAGCCACCGTCCTCTGCTGACCACACAGCCGCCGTCCTCTGCTGACCACAGAGCCGCCGTCCTCTGCTGACCACAGAGCCGCCATCCTCTGCTGACCACAGAGCCGCCGTCCTCTGCTGACCACAGACCCGCCGTCCTCTGCTGACCACAGACCCGCCGTCCTTTGCTGACCACAGACCCGCCGTCCTCTGCTGACCACAGACCCGTCGTCCTCTGCTGACCACAGAGCCCCCGTCCTCTGCTGACCACAGAGCCCCCGTCCTCTACTGACCACAGAGCCCCCGTCCTCTGCTGACCACAGAGCCCCCGTCCTCTGCTGACCACAGAGCCCCCGTCCTCTGCTGACCACAGAGCCCCCGTCCTCTGCTGACCACAGACCCCCATCCTCTGCTGACCACAGAGCCCCCGTCCTCTGCTGACCAGTCCTCTGCTGACCACAGAGCCCCCGTCCTCTGCTGACCACAGAGTTCCCGTCCTCTGCTGACCACAGAGCCCCCGTCCTCTGCTGACCACAGAGCCGCCGTCCTCTGCTGACCACAGAGCCGCCGTCCTGCGCTGACCACTCTGCCTCCTTCCTGCGCTGACCACTCTGCCTCCTTCCTGCGCTGACCACAGAGCCGCCGTCCTCTGCTGACCACACAGCCGCCGTCCTCTGCTGACCACAGAGCCGCCGTCCTCTGCTGACCACAGAGCCGCCGTCCTCTGCTGACCACAGAGCCGCCGTCCTCTGCTGACCACAGAGCCGCCGTCCTCTGCTGACCACAGAGCCGCAGTCCTCTGCTGACCACAGAACCGCCGTCCTCTGCTGACCACACAGCCGCCGTCCTCTGCTGACCACACAGCCGCCGTCCTCTGCTGACCACAGAGCCGCCGTCCTCTGCTGACCACAGAGCCGCCGTCCTCTGCTGACCACAGAGCCGCCGTCCTCTGCTGACCACAGAGCCGCCGTCCTCTGCTGACCACAGAGCCGCCGTCCTCTGCTGACCACAGAGCCGCAGTCCTCTGCTGACCACAGAACCGCCGTCCTCTGCTGACCACACAGCCGCCGTCCTCTGCTGACCACACAGCCGCCGTCCTCTGCTGACCACAGAGCCGCCGTCCTCTGCTGACCACAGAGCCGCCGTCCTCTGCTGACCACAGAGCCGCCGTCCTCTGCTGACCACAGAGCCGCCGTCCTCTGCTGACCACAGAGCCGCCGTCCTCTGCTGACCACACAGCCGCCGTCCTCTGCTGACCACAGAGCCGCCGTCCTCTGCTGACCACAGAGCCGCCGTCCTCTGCTGACCACAGAGCCGCCGTCCTCTGCTGACCACAGAGCCGCCGTCCTCTGCTGACCACAGAGCCGCAGTCCTCTGCTGACCACAGAACCGCCGTCCTCTGCTGACCACACAGCCGCCGTCCTCTGCTGACCACACAGCCGCCGTCCTCTGCTGACCACAGAGCCGCCGTCCTCTGCTGACCACAGAGCCGCCGTCCTCTGCTGACCACAGAGCCGCCGTCCTCTGCTGACCACAGAGCCGCCGTCCTCTGCTGACCACAGAGCCGCCGTCCTCTGCTGACCACAGAGCCGCAGTCCTCTGCTGACCACAGAACCGCCGTCCTCTGCTGACCACACAGCCGCCGTCCTCTGCTGACCACACAGCCGCCGTCCTCTGCTGACCACAGAGCCGCCGTCCTCTGCTGACCACAGAGCCGCCGTCCTCTGCTGACCACAGAGCCGCCGTCCTCTGCTGACCACAGAGCCGCCGTCCTCTGCTGACCACAGAGCCGCCGTCCTCTGCTGACCACAGAGCCGCCCTCTTCTGCTGACCACAGAGCCGCCGTCCTCTGCTGACCACAGAGCCGCCGTCCTCTGCTGACCACAGAGCCGCCGTCCTCTGCTGACCACAGAGCCGCCGTCCTGTGCTGATCACTCTGCCTCCTTCCTGCGCTGATCACTCTGCCTCCTTCCTGCGCTGATCACTCTGCCTCCTTCTTGCGCTGATCACTCTGCCTCCTTCCTGCGCTGATCACTCTGCCTCCGTCCTCTGCTGACCACAGAGCCCCCGTCCTCTGCTGACCACAGAGCCCCCGTCCTCTGCTGACCACAGAGCCCCCGTCCTCTGCTGACCACAGAGCCCCCGTCCTCTGCTGACCACAGAGCCCCCGTCCTCTGCTGACCACAGAGCCCCCGTCCTCTGCTGACCACAGAGCCCCCGTCCTCTGCTGACCACAGAGCCCCCGTCCTCTGCTGACCACAGAGCCGCCGTCCTACGCTCACCACTCTGCCTCCTTCCTGCGCTTACCACTCTGCCTCCTTCCTGCGCTGACCACTCTGCCTCCTTCCTGCGCTGACCACAGAGCCGCCATCCTCTGCTGACCACAGAGCCGCCGTACTCTGCTGACCACAGAGCCGCCGTATACAGTGGCAACCACTGAGCCACCATATACAGTGCTAACCACTGAGCCACCATATACAGTGCTAACCACTGAGCCACCATATACAGTGCTAACCACTGAGCCACCATATACACTGCTAACCACTGAGCCACCATATAGTGCTAACCACTGAGCCACCGTATACAGTGCTAACCACTGAGCCACCGTATACAGTGCTAACCACTGAGCCGCCGTACAGTGCTAACCACTGAGCCACCATACAGTGCTAACCACTGAGCCACCATATACAGTGCTAACCACTGAGCCACCGTATACAGTGCTAACCACTGAGCCGCCGTACAGTGCTAACCACTGAGCCACCATACAGTGCTAACCACTGAGCCACCATATACAGTGCTAACCACTGAGCCACCATATACAGTGCTAACCACTGAGCCACCACACAGTGCTAACCACTGAGCCTCCATACAGTGGTAACCACTGAGCCACCATATACAGTGCTAAACACTGAACCACCATACAGTGCTAACCACTGAGCCACCATACAGTGCTAACCACTGAGCCACCATATACAGTGCTAACCACTGAGCCACCATATACAGTGCCAACCACTGAGCCACCATATACAGTACCAACCACTGAGCCACCATATACAGTGCTAACCACTGAGCCACCATATACAGTGCTAACCACTGAGCCACCATATACAGTGCTAACCACTGAGCCACCATACAGTGCTAACCACTGATCCACTATATACAGTGCTAACCACTCAGCCACCATACAGTGCTAACCGCTGAGCCACCATATACAGTGCTAACCACTGAGCCACCATACAGTGCTAACCACTGAGCCACCATATACAGTTCTAACCACAGAGGCACCATATACAGTGATAACCACTGAGCCACCGTATACAGTGCTATCCACTGAGCCACCGTATACAGTGCCAACCACTGAGCCACCGTATACAGTGCTAACCACTGAGCCACCGTATACAGTGCTAACCACTGAGCCACCTTATACAGTGCTAACCACTGAGCCATCATATACAGTGCTAACCACTGATCCACTATATACAGTGCTAACCACTCAGCCACCATACAGTGCTAACCGCTGACCCACCATATACAGTGCTAACCACTGAGCCACCATACAGTGCTAACCACTGAGCCACCATATACAGTGCTAACCACTGAGCCACCATACAGTGCTAACCACTGAGCCACCGTATACAGTGCCAACCACTGAGCCACCATACAGTGCTAACCACTGAGCCACCATATACAGTGCTAACCACTGAGCCACCATATACAGTGCTAACCACTGAGCCACCATACAATGCTAACCACTGAGTCACCATATACAGTGCTAACCACTGAACCACCATATACAGTGCTAACCACTGAGCCACCATATACAGTGCTAACCACTGAGCCACCGTATACTCTGCTACCCACTGAGCCACCTGTATACACACAATTTATTTCACCGCACTCCCCTAACTATTAGTAAATAAACTATATATGGATTCTAGACTACCCGATTCTTTAGAATCGGGCCGCCATCTAGTTTATTTATAAATACTGAAATGTAACTTTATTAATGCACTGATCCCCCCAGCAAAGCTGGGTGACCCATCAGGACGGCGCCTTTGAGGTGCCGGCCCCACCCCAACCAAGCCTCCATAATGCTCTGTGCCCCGACGTTAAAAATGTCGAGGCCAACATCCGACAAGTGAACCAAGTCCTGGCGATATAAGCCATGGACAAAACCCTCGAGTTCTTTGTGTCTATAAGAAAACATGCCTATGGGGGGTAAAAACTTTTCCATTTCTCTATTTAATTCTTTACGCATTTTGTCTAGAAACATAGTGTTTCTAACCTTCCACGCTAGTCGTGGTATGACTTCTGAGAAAACAAATGTCGAGCCCTGGACCCTCTGGGCGAGCCAACAGAAATCTGACTTAACGCGCCACGTAAGGTCCAAAGTGGAGCCCTTACCTAAATCGTTTCCTCCGGCGTGACAGATCACCAGGTCCGGCCGAGGGAAGCGATCAAGCAATTGGAGAAACATATCATTAAAGTTATGCCACCTCAAACCCCTTACCCCATACCAGTAAATGATGACTTCGGATTCGTCAAACGAGAGATTCTCGGAATAGCCTCTGTTCATGGCCCTCTTGTGGGCCCAATAAATGAATGAGTGGCCGACGATCCATACTATCTTAGGGCCTAGAGAGTAGATTAACAAGTAAATTAAATTGTGATGAGGGAAGAACGGTACAAATTGGGAGGGGGGGGGGTTCTGATCAATTCAAACATTCTGCCCAATAGGGCGTATGTATTTTTTAAATGAATTAGATGTCCATCTACCCAGTTTTTTAATGCATGTTTCATTCAAACCCTGTTGCGCAGCCAGGGTAGCCGCTCCAATGCGAAATGAATGGGATGTTAATTTGAGTTTCTTTAATTTGAGGTGACCCAAACATTTGTTTAAAACTGCTCTAAATTGAAAAACCGTTAATGGAGTACCATCAACATGGACAAATAAGCTACCTGGAGAGGAGTTGCGTGTCCTTAACCATGTTTTCATTGCTTTAATTGGGCAAATCCCTTCGTTAACCGATGGGTGAAGGATGATCACTTTACCTTTGCCAAGCTGGTCCGTTTTGGATCTACGCAAATAAATACACAAATCTGTCTGTGCCCAGGACATATCCACCAATCGGAGACCTGAAGTATTAGCTCTACTTACCGAAACCAATTCGCTAATCCTCATTGCTGCAAAAAATAATGTGAGGAATGATGCCCTAAACAAAGTTGTTTCATAGCTGCTGGTGCAGTCGTCTCCTAAAACATTACATATATTTGCAATGTTTGACAGCGACATAGGAGCTCTATCATCTGGTGCACAGAAAGATTTTTTATAGCCTTTCAAGAATTGCTTAACTAAAAGGATTCCGTAATTGACGGAAAACCAGCTAGTTTTAGAAAAAATGAAATGCCCGCAATTATTTTTGTTATGGACGAGTAAGCTAAGCGCCTGGCTGCAAGGGATTGAAGAAACGGGAGGGACGCTTGACATGCTGCCGATTGTGGGCAAACTCTATATTGTAAACAAAATTGCACCCAGGAGTACCAGGACGTGCAGTAGGACGCCCAAGTCCGTGGTGCGAGAGATTGTTGTATAAATTGTGGTATCAGCCCAATAGGAGATTCCATAAGTCTGTTGGGATTGGTATGCCGTTCGGTTCCGCCCATGGACATCTGGCCTGGAACTGCGCGTGTCAGTGCGGGAAAGAAGAGCACACAATGAATAACTATCGGAAACAGACACCTGGAATCGTATCCAACTATTATATTCTGGTAACAAAATCGACAATTTTCTCAACAGTCTAGAAATTAAATATGATTTAGAAGATAAGGAATTAACAGTCAATGCCGAAATCTTGTCATCTGTATGAAAAATTATTCTTCTATTTGCTAAACTGCTACCCCAAAGAGTAAATATAACCGTTAACGCAAACGTGTCACGGAGCAGGGGGGAACTAGCAAATCGCTCTGTAAGTTCTCCCGGCCATGCAGTAGATACCCATTCTGTCCGAAAAAGAATGCCTAAACCTTTGTTAGACGTAGAAACATACAATTGTAGTTCTGTAGCGGGGGTGAATGGCTTTTGACAGCAAGTCACTCCATTAAAACGAGATAAAAATTCCGACCATATATCTAAGTCAAGCCTCAGGGATTGGGAAATCGCTACGGGGGAAGTAGATTTAGCATCTGTTATGCTCTCATATAGTCGCCGTAGGAACGGCCGACCAGATGGGATGACACGTAGTGCAAAGTTAAGGGACCCCGCTAATACCTGAAATTCTTTTATCGTGGCTGCCTCCTTCTCTTTAAACGAATTAATCATTCCCCGTAATTTAATCAGCTTATCCTCCGGCAATCGCAGTTCCATTTTATCTGAATCGATTAATATCCCCAAGAATTCTATGGACGTATTGGGTAATGCTATCGGAACGCCAAAATGGGACATGAGAGACAGGAATGAGTTCAATAATGATTCGCAACAGGTAGTTCCGGGGGGTCCGACAAATAAAAAATCGTCTAAATAGTGGGATACTCCTCCCCCTGGAAAATTTCTCTGGGTGCACCACTGGAGGAAAGACGAAAATGCTTCAAAGTAATTGCATGACATGGAGAATCCCATCGGGAGACATCGGTCAAAATAGTATTTACCTTCAAAGGTAAAACCCAGAGAATTGAAACCAGAGGGGTGGACTGGGAGCAGGCGAAATGCTGATTGTATATCAGATTTTGCCATCAGTGTACCTTTACCAAATTTTTGTAGTAATTCGATTGCGGAATCAAAGGATGCATACGATACCGATGCCACCCTTGGGTCCACTTGATCATTTAATGACACACCTTCTGGATAGGACAAATGATGTATCATTCTAAACGAACCCTTCTCCTTTTTGGGTACGATCCCGAGCGGGGAAACGCGAAAATCATGAAAAGGGGGGTCTGCAAAGGGGCCAAGGCATCTACCGGCCATTACTTCCTTACTAATTTTTTCCCGAATTATATTTGGAAACTTAGTTGCGGATGGTAAATTATTATGGTGAGTGCAACCAGAGCCCATAAAAGACGGGACGAAGAACCCGGACGTAAACCCATATTGCAATATTTCCGCGCTAGCCCAATCCGGGTATTGTTTTAGCCAGGGGAGTAGATTTTGGAGCCTCACTGGGCTCGGTGCTTTTAAGAAAGGGGTCCCTAGTTGTGGTAGCGTTCAGCTTTTTGAAACATTTCATTGCGGCGTGCGCTCCCCCGTATGACGAACACTCGTGCCTATAACGGCAGTTTTGCAGCCACCGGCAAGAGGATTCATTAAATGTGAAACAGAATCCCTTCCTAACAGCAGGTGAGGTAATCTGCTTCGCCGGGGGTTGACGTTGGGGGACCATCATCTGGAGCCAAAGACCTACGTCCTTGGTTCCCCACGTTAGTGAAGGATGTATAGCCAACCTTTGACGAAAGGCCTCGTCGTAGTTCAGCCATCCTGTTCCACCAAAATGTCTATATGCTTCAAGGACTATATCCACATGTTGGAATAGTCCAGAACATAGATTGGGGGACTTCTCACCTAATACTGCAGAATATATCAAAAAGGCTTGCAACCATGAGTTGAATGAGCGGTATGCTCTCTTTTTATTGTCTCCGTCCTTGTCATCACGCCACTCGTACTTGAACGAGTCGCGGTGCGGCAGGAGGGAAAACAGGTCTACAAACTCGCCCCCCAAATTTTCTCTTTCACATTGCTCATTAAATGAAATCCCAACGGGGATACCTCGCAAGGGAGAGCTTCTTTAAAATGTGTCTCCGGAATACCAGGACAGGCTTTCGCTTGTGAGGGTGCCCTGAAGGGAGAAGAACCTGATAAAGCTGCTGCCACTGCTTGCTTAACTAAATCAGAAATAGAAGAAGCTAATGAGGGAGTTATAGGGTCACTCACAGACATAGATTGGTTCTCACCGTATCCAGGCGTGGCTGCAGCTCCTTGTCCTGAGATGACATCCCTGTGAGGAGGACCCGGGAAGCTGACCTCGTCGTCACGGCTGCCGGTCTGATGCGGACCTGGATCTGCTCCGTCGCCCTGGTTTGAGGGGTGCACGCCCCAAACTTGGAGTGCTGGACTCGCGCTCCTGTGGATGGAGCTGGGAGTACTGGATGCGCCAGATACGCCCCTTAGTACGGGGCTACTCGAGAGGTTCAGCCCTTGTATCCCGGCTCCTCTGTCCCCAGGGGGAACGTTATGTAAGAGAGGAGACGGGGGGCCCATGGGGATGTATCCCCCTGGCCTTTGACTGAAGCCCGCTGCTGCTGCAGCTTCTAGTCCGGTTTCTATAGCTCCATGTCCAGTAGCTGGACTAGCGTCCCATCGGGAACTCTGTCTGTTCCCCTGCAGTAGACTGCCTGGGTCTGTAACCGGACCATAAGCCCTGGCTCTGCCAGGTATCTCTTTTGCTGTGGAGGGCTGTGCGCCCCTCCCTCTTTTGCTTAATGCACCCTTCCTTATCGTGGAAGGTGCCGGGCATCCTCCTGTGCGCCCTGCAATCTCATCCTCCGAGCCGCGGGACGTCACTTCCGGCGGGACTGCCGACGTCACTTCCTGTGCGATCCGAGATACGGCTCCCGCGATCTCCGCCTGCGTTCCTGATGGCCGGCTGTTCTTTGCTCTGCTCCGACGACCACCACTGCCTCTCGCTTGCCTCTCCTTGCATCCGCCATAGGAAGGTGGTGAGTAGGTCTCTCTCCTGGGCCTCTTCTCGCGCTGGCTCCTGCGACGCAGAGTCGGGTCCCGATCATCATATCCTGACTCGGGTGCTTCTGCTTGCGGGGCAGTGTTATCTTCCTCGCCGAGGCATCTCCTGAGCCATTCCTCCCCTCCGTGGCCCCCAGCCCTCTCCAGCAGGCGTTCCAAAAGGTTCTCCATCAGCTCTGGCTTGGTGACAGCATAGATTTCAGCAACTGCTGTTGCCACTGGATTTTCTGGCCAAGTGCCCCCTTTATATATCCGAGCCAGGGGATGGCCGGCCAATCAAATAATTCAAATTTGGCGGGCTATTTCCCGCCCGATTTTATTTTATGACGTCATTTTACCCAGCAACTATTCTGCTGGGCCAATGACTGCATTTCTTCCAAGTATCCTTGTTGCAGCTCGTTGCCCCAAGATGGCTCCCACCCTATGCGTGTAGTTGCCATTTCATTGTCATAGTCATGAAAATACAGAAAACTTTTTGAATGAGAAGGTGTGTCCAAACTTTTGGTCTGTACTGTATGTATGTATATATATATATATATATATATATATATATATATATATATATATATATTAATATATTTTAGCCTTGAACCTGCAATTGTTTGATCACTTGTTCTGCAGTGCTTCTGTATAATGAATGATCTATGAAGCCCAGTGAAAGGCTCTTCAGAAGACCCAGCGTCCTACAGACAATCGCATCTTGTGGGGAGGATGCGATTGACAACACAACGCAGGTCCACACCGGATCTCAATACCTAAAAGTTGCTGGCGCAGACTGACAGTGATGGATTAGTGGTTGCACAGCTGTGGTTGGAGGAGGCCGGTGCTGGTGGTATAACACAGCTGGCAGCCGGTGTGTGCGGTGCAGGCTCAGCTCATGGGCCCGCACCATATTGAGGTTGTTGAGAAGGGGATAATAAACTGCCTGTAACATGGACGGGTAGACTATACATCACTATACTATACATTGCAGTGCATGAATTCTTTACATCAAGCGACTGCAAGTTTAAGTTCCAAATTTGTCCTAAAAAATGAAAAATGCCGGAGTATCTGGGCACACCGTAGTTCTAAATGGTAACCACACAATCGCAGGTGAAAAAAGGGTCCTCTTTATTGCCCCAGTATAGTACAAAAATCCGACGTTTCGGCCTGCATAGGCCTTTCTCAAGGATCTAAATGTACAAAGGTCAATAAACATAATAACATAGGTATTAATATACAAGATAATGGCAATCAAAAGGTGTTTGGTGTATGTGTCTAGGTGCAAATGTTAATATCGTTGGTTTGACGGTGATGGCTGTGAGGACACGTGACTTTGTGATGTGATCTTCACCTATGAGGTGGGTGCAGGAGGAATAAGGAGGGAAAGCGGGATAATTGAGGGTATAAGTAAGGAGTATCTAGGTAGATTCGATAGTGCATGGAGTCTAAAAGGAAAAAGGTATACAACGTACAAGGACAGGTAGTGGGGACCTGATCAAAGAGGAAATGAATTCGCCCAAGAGAGTGGTCCGGTTATGGGTGGGACTCTAAGGTTGGAAGAAGCACACATAAGAATAACATGTATGGGAATGATTGAAAGTAGGCTAGAGTGTCAGGAGTCAACTCGGAGGAAAATAAGAGGAGAACGGGTGTATAAATGCCCGAGAATCAACCATAGTAATCCCATCTTGGAAAGTGGTGAGGTTCAATGTCAGATGACAAATGCTAACAAGGATTGCACTCTGCTGAGATGTACTAAGAGTTGGTGAAGGAAAGGAGGAAAAGTGGAGATGGAGCAAATAGGAAGGTAATCCAATTCCCACAGGGGTGTATATGCTATGTATGAGATAAGGATTGCTATTATCTTGTATATTAATACCTATGTTATTATGTTTATTGACCTTTGTACATTTAGATCCTTGAGAAAGGCCTACGCAGGCCGAAACGTCGGATTTTTGTACTATTCTGTGGCAATAAAGAGGACACTTTTTTCACCTGCAATTATGTGGTACGGTGTGCCCAGATACGCCTATACATTGCTGGAACAAAGGCGCCGCCGCACACTGTGAGTGAAGGATTTTCTTATTTTACTCCAGCAGTTAAGATGGGGACATCCAGGTATTACACACCAGCATTTAATGCAGCACTCCAGCATTTTTTCTTTTGCCGCACCCCTGGAGTGGTGTTTTCCATCTATGTCCCCTGGACCCTGTCTGATACTCGCCTTCCAGCGCCCTCATCTGCTATCTCTGTCACTCCGGTCTCTCTCAGATTGTGACCTGCCAGCAGCTCCAGTATCTCACAAAGCACGTCTGGGTCGCAACTCAGTACAAGTCTATGAGAGCCTCTGGCTCTTATAGAGATGCATTGACAGCCTGTGATGTAAATTCTGACTTCCGCACAGTCAGAAGCTACAAGCACAAGGTGACACCGTGGGACCGGAGCATTGGCTGTAATAGGTGAAGCCGCCCAAAGGTGAGTATATGACCAGGGGGCTTAGATTTAAAGGGAACCTGCCACCAGGAATGTGCAACCTAATCTGAGAATAGCATAATATAGGACCCGAGATCCTGATTCCGGCGATGTGTCACTTACTGGGCTGCTTGGTGTAGTTTTGATAAAATCACTATTTAATCATGTGGAGATTATCATTAGCCGTCTCCTTGGTCTGCTGCCAGGTAGTCCGGCCTATTCACAGACTGCTGAATCTGCAACAGAGAAAACACTAATTTTATCAAAAAGACAGCAAGCAGCTCAGTAAATGACACGTCACTGGAATCAGGGTCTCTATTCCTACATTCCTACAGATGGGATGACAAAAACCAGGTGACGGGTTGCCTTTAAAGCACCACTACAGCGCTGGAAAAAAAAATATGGCAGTGGTTGTGTTTAAAGTCGGCATCCAAGTGTTTACTGTAGGAAATAGACGACATCTATGGTTTTGTGCCTTAAGCTCTGCAATTGACCTTGGAGGGATTCTAACTTCAGACCCAAATGGCTACATTGCTAGCTATTGGGCCACTGTGCTACTAACCTCTGTGCTGCTTATCACTGAGCCACCATGCTGCTAGCAACTGAGCCACCGTGCTGCTAGTCACTCTGCTACTAACCACTGAACCACCATGCTGCTAGCCACTGGGCCACTGTACTGCTTACCACTGAGCCACAGTGCTGCTACCCACTGAGCCACCGTGCTGCTACCCACTGGGCCACCGTGCTGCTACCCACTGGGCCACCGTGCTGCTACCCACTGAGCCACCGTGCTGCTACCCACTGGGCCACCGTGCTGCTACCCACTGGGCCACCGTGCTGCTACCCACTGGGCCACCGTGCTGCAACCCACTGGGCCACCGTGCTGCTACCCACTGGGCCACCGTGCTGCTACCCACTGGGCCACCGTGCTGCTACCCACTGAGCCACCGTGCTGCTACCCACTGAGCCACCGTGCTGCTACCCACTGGGCCACCGTGCTGCTACCCACTGGGCCACCGTGCTGCTACCCACTGAGCCACCGTGCTGCTACCCACTGGGCCACCGTGCTGCTACCCACTGGGCCACCGTGCTGCTACCCACTGAGCCACCGTGCTGCTACCCACTGAGCCACCGTGCTGCTACCCACTGAGCCACCGTGCTGCTACCCACTGGGCCACCGTGCTGCTACCCACTGGGCCACCGTGCTGCTACCCACTGGGCCACCGTGCTGCTTTCCCACTGGGCCACCGTGCTGCTACCCACTGAGCCACCGTGCTGCTACCCACTGAGCCACCGTGCTGCTACCCACTAAACCACTGTGCTGCTACCCACTGGGCCACCGTACTGCTACCCACTGAGCCACCGTGCTGCTACCCACTGGGCCACTGTACTGCTACCCACTGGGCCACTGTACTGCTACCCACTGAGCCACCATGCTGCTAGTCACTGTGCTGCTAACCACTGACCATTGTCCTGCTAACTATAGAGCCCCATACTGCTAACCATAGAGCCCCATACTGCTAACCATAGAGCCCCATACTGCTAACCACTGAGCCACCGTGCTACTAGGCATTGAGTCCCCCTGCTGCTACCCACTGAGCCACTGTGCTGCTACCCACTGAGCCACTGTGCTGCTACCCACTGAGCCACCGTGCTGCTACCCACTGAGCCACCATGCTGCTACCCACTGGGCCGCCGTACTGCTACCCACTGAGCCACCATGCTGCTACCCACTGGGCCACCGTGCTGCTACCCACTGAGCCACCATGCTGCTACCCACTGAGCCACCGTGCTGCTACCCACTGAGCCACCATGCTGCTACCCACTGAGCCACTGTGCTGCTACCCACTAAGCCACCATGCTGCTACCCACTGGGCCACTGTACTGCTACCCACTGGGCCACTGTACTGCTACCCATTGAGCCACCGTGCTGCTACCCACTGGGCCACTGTACTGCTACCCACTGGGCCACTGTACTGCTACCCACTGGGCCACTGTACTGCTACCCACTGAGCCACCATGCTGCTAGTCACTGTGCTGCTAACCACTGACCATTGTCCTGCTAACCATAGAGCCCCATACTGCTAACCATAGAGCCCCATACTGCTAACCACTGAGCCACCGTGCTACTAGGCATTGAGTCCCCCTGCTGCTACCCACTGAGCCACCGTGCTGCTAACCACTGAGCCACCATGCTGCTCTGTACATTTGTGTGGTCTTTGGTGATTCTTTCCACCCCTCACCATCCTGTCCTCGTGCCTTTTTTGTATTTTTTCCCCTTCGGCTTCTGTATATTGCGGCACAAATTCAAGGAAAGGCAGAGAAAATAAAGAGCTAAAAACACAAGAGTGAGAGAAGTATAAGCGGTGACTTCGGCCTCAGATGAAGGCTCGGTTGTGTTTGGAGTTGAGACTGTGGGGTTTAATGTTCTTCTTCTGGTGATGTTCTTGCACCGTGTGATCTGTCCTTCTCCTTCCGCTCGGTCTCATCCTTCACGTCGCTCCGATGCTCTTTGCCGTCACATTTTCCGTCTCATACGTGTTGGGGGCGACGTGTAACCTGTGGGCTCTGAGCAAATATAGATCACAACCATCATATCTGTGCAGATGTCGCCCGGATGGTGGGGGGGACTGTGGTTTTCTGTAGCATGAGAACCCACAGTTTCGCACCCCCCTCCGCCCGCCATCGTACCCGGTATCGCAGTTCCTCAATATCATCAGAGACAGAACTTAAAGGGAAGCAGAACTTCTGCACATCGTGAGCAGCTCGTGCAACTTCATGTTGAGTTTATATTTTAGTTGATTTTTTTTATTGCTGTTAAAATATTAATATGGAAACCTCATTTGTAGGCCCCAAACTATGAATTATTGATGAGGAACGGTGAGCCATCGATCGGAGGAATCAGAGTTGTAGGGCTGTTCTGCGTCTTTTAAAACCAAGATTTCCATATGTGTCACACACAGACGAGGGAATGTCCCCCGTGCGGCACAACAAAGAGCTAACAACAGGGATAGGAAAGAAGGCACCTCCTGACACCTGTCTCCATCACCCAAATGCCCTAACGTCCCTATACAGGTACTTCTCCCCCTGTTGCTATCACGTACCTAATCCCTCACTTTTCCTCCACTCGCCATGGATTATGCAAAGGCCGGTGAGCACACTAGTCTCCCCCCTGCAGTAACAAGACACGGGAAGGAGGGAAGACAGAGGGACATAGGCAAAAAAGGATATACTTCAACTCCACAAGTGCAATAAAGCACCACTGCTGCAACCAGGGGAGTAACTATAATAGGTGCAGGGGATGCAATCATCCCCTGGCACTTAGGGGGCCCCAAAAGTCCCTTTGGCCTATAGAAAAAGACTAATGCTATTAAAGATTTGCAATAATTGGGGGCCCTATTGGAGCTTTTGCATCGGGGCCCATGAGCTTTAAGTGACGCCACTGGCTGCAAGTGACATGACGACAGCAACCTCCAGAGATTTACTCTTTCCACTGTAGTCAGCATAGAAATGGATTCTATAACTGGCATCAGATGGTGGAACATGTGACTATTTAAAGTGGAGGGAGTGGTCACTATAATAGGCATCAGATGGTGCAACACATGACTATTTAAAGTGGAGGGGAGTGGTCACAAAAAGACTGCAGGTGAGCTAGGACAAAGAACTAGGAAAGGGTCCTTAACCTCTGCACCAAAAAAAAAGATTATACATTTAAAAAAAAGTTTCACAAGGCAATGTGACCCTCAAGTCCCAGACTAGTCAAAGATCTCCCAATGAAGGGAGACGCCCATGACAATATGTTTGAGGGTATTTTTTTAGCACAACAAACCTTACCTTATACAAAGATAACCCAAAAATATGGTGGTAATCAGGCCCGGACTGATAGGCGGGAGGGGTGGGACTTTTCCCTATGGGCCGCCCACTTGTGGGGTGCGGGTGGGCGGCACGCTCCTCCAGCCTCAGCATTGCTTTAAATCTGTCACTGAGCGGCCACGGCATGCAGGGGGCGGGGCCACGGACGCGAAGGGGGCGGGTCCGTTTCCCCAAAGCAGTGCCTTTCTCTCAGCAATCAGGATGACAGGGGCAGGTCCCAAGCCCTCCCACCATCTTCATCACATTCCTGATCTCTCTCTGAGATGATCATGTGACCCCTGATGCCTCCCCTCCATGTGACATCATCACAGGTCCTACCGGTATATGTGAGTATCATGTCTGTGTGTGTCTTTCTGAGTGTTGTTCTGTCTGTCTGAGTGTCTCTATCTGTGTGTTTGACAGTGTCTGTCTGTGTGTCTCTCTGTCTCTACACAACACTATACAGTATATACAGGTCCACACTACATGCTGTACTAGTGTGCCTATATACTGTGTATATATAGTGTGGACCTGTATATGCAGTATAGTGCTGTGTATGCAAGATATAACCAACAGTCTCAGATGTGCCCAGAGTCCACAGCGTGTAACGAGCCCAGAGTCCACAGCGTGTAACGAGCCCAGAGTCCACAGCGTGTAACGAGCCCAGAGTCCACAGCGTGTAACGAGCCCAGAGTCCACAGCGTGCTACGAGCCCAGGGTCCGCAGCGTGCTACGAGCCCAGAGTCCGCAGCGTGTAACGTGCCCAAAGTCCGCAGCGTGTGACGTGCCCAGAGTCCGCAGCGTGTGACGTGCCCAGAGTCCGCAGCGTGTGACGTGCCCAGAGTCCGCAGCGTGTGACGTGCCCAGAGTCCGCAGCGTGTGACGTGCCCAGAGTCCGCAGCGTGTGACGTGCCCAGAGTCCGCAGCGTGTGACGTGCCCAGAGCCCGCAGCGTGTGACGTGCCCAGAGCCCGCAGCGTGTAACGTGCCCAGAGCCCGCAGCGTGTAACGTGCCCAGAGCCCGCAGCTTCTAGTGTGTACACAGCGGACAGTCTGTGTTGTGTATACGGCCCGGGGTCTGTAATGTGAGAGTTCTCTTTGTGTTCTTCCCAGTGTCTCCATGAATTCTGTTCTCTCTGCGCCTAGCACTGGACTTTTTGCCTCCACCTTTCATCTTTACCCATCTTTAGGATCAGGCTGAGTCTTGGCTATCTCTATACCACAGCATCCTATCTATAAAGCACAGCCTCCTGGGTATGCTTGGTATAATTCTCCTGTCTACTGAGTGTAATCCTCAGTATCTGTATTCTGTATATATACACTGCACAGCACCACTTCTCCTGTCCTGTATACTGGGTGTAATCCTCAGTATCTGTATTATTCTGTCTATATACACTGTACAGTACCACTTCTACTGTCCTGTATACTGGGTGTAATCCTCAGTATCTGTATTATTCTGTATATATACACTGCACAGTACCACTTCTCCTGTCCTGTATACTGGGTGTAATCCTCAGTATCTGTATTATTCTGTATATATACACTGCACAGTACCACTTCTCCTGTCCTGTATACTGGGTGTAATCCTCAGTATCTGTATTATTCTGTATATATACACTGCACAGTACCACTTCTCCTGTCCTGTATACTTACTGGGTGTAATCCTCAGTATCTGTATTATTCTGTATATATACACCGCACAGCACCACTTCTCCTGTCCTGTATACTGGGTGTAATCCTCAGTATCTGTATTATTCTGTATATACACACTGCACAGTACCACTTCTCCTGTCCTGTATACTGGGTGTAATCCTCAGTATCTGTATTATTCTGTATGTACACACTGCACAGTACCACTTCTCCTGTCCTGTATACTGGGTGTAATCCTCAGTATCTGTATTATTCTGTATATACACACTGCACAGTACCACTTCTCCTGTCCTGTATACCGGGTGTAATCCTCAGTATCTGTATTATTCTGTATATATACACAGTACAGTACCACTTCTCCTGTCCTGTATACTGGGTGTAATCCTCAGTATCTGTATTATTCTGTATATATACACTGCACCGTACTACTTCTCCTGTCCTGGTTACTGGGTGTAATCCTCAGTATCTGTATTATTCTGTATATATACACTGCACCGTACTACTTCTCCTGTCCTGGTTACTGGGTGTAATCCTCAGTATCTGTATTATTCTGTATATATACACTGCACAGTACCACTTCTCCTGTCCTGTATACTGGGTGTAATCCTCAGTATCTGTATTATTCTGTATATATACACTGCACAGTACCACTTCTCCTGTCCTGTATACTGGGTGTAATCCTCAGTATCTGTATTATTCTGTATATATACACTGCACAGTACCTCTTCTCCTGTCCTGTATCCTGGGTGTAATCCTCAGTATCTGTATTATTCTGTATATATACACTGCACAGTACCACTTCTCCTGTCCTGTATACTGGGTGTAATCCTCAGTATCTGTATTATTCTGTATATATACACTGCACAGTACCACTTCTCCTGTCCTTTATACTGGGTGTAATCCTCAGTATCTGTATTATTCTGTATATATACACTGCACAGTACCACTTCTTCTGTCCTGTATACCGGGTGTAATCCTCAGTATCTGTATTATTCTGTATATATACTCTGCACAGTACCACTTCTCCTGTCCTGTATACTGGGTGTAATCCTCAGTATCTGTTATTATTCTGTATATACACTGCACAGTACCACTTCTCCTGTCCTGTATACTGGGTGTAATCCTCAGTATCTGTATTATTCTGTATATATACACTGTACAGTACCACTTCTCCTGTCCTGTATCCTGGGTGTAATCCTCAGTATCTATTATTCTGTATATATACACTGCACTGTACCACTTCTCCTGTCCTGTATACTGGGTGTAATCCTCAGTATCTGTATTATTCTGTATATATTACACTGCACAGTACCACTTCTCCTGTCCTGTATACTGGGTGTAATCCTCAGTATCTGTATTATTGTGTGTATATACACTGCACAGTACCACTTCTCCTGTCCTGTATACTGGGTGTAATCCTCAGTATCTGTATTATTCTGTATATATACACTGCACAGTACCACTTCTCCTGTCCTGTATAATGGGTGTAATCCTCAGTATCTGTATTATTCTGTATATATACACTGCACAGTACCACTTCTCCTGTCCTGTATACTGGGTGTATTCCTCAGTATCTGTATTATTCTATATATATACACTGCACAGTACCACTTCTCCTGTCCTTTATACTGGGTGTAATCCTCAGTATCTGTATTATTCTGTATATATACACTGCACAGTACCACTTCTCCTGTCCTGTATACTGGGTGTATTCCTCAGTATCTGTATTATTCTATATATATACACTGCATAGTACCACTTCTCCTGTCCTGTATACTGGGTGTAATCCTCAGTATCTGTATTATTCTGTATATATACACTGCACAGTACCACTTCTCCTGTCCTGTATCCTGGGTGTAATCCTCAGTATCTGTATTATTCTGTATATATACTCTGCACAGTACCACTTCTCCTGTCCTTTATACTGGGTGTAATCCTCAGTATCTGCATTATTCTGTATATATACACTGCACAGTACCACTTCTCCTGTCCAGTTGTCAGAGGTGGTATTGGACTTTGATTTTCAGCATTTAACTGTTGTTTAAATTGATTATCCCCAATATGGAAGTCATCACTTCTCTTCTGTACAGATGGTGACTTGCCCTTCGCTCTAGATTTGACCACTGGGACCCCACGATCCCAAGAAACGTGGCTGTAAGCAGTGGGGGGGGGTTTCGCCGCCGCAAGTGGCGGATCTGCCGCACCTGGCAGAACAGCACTTGCCGTACACAATGCATGGGGCTTGCCGCATCTGGGCTGCAAGTCGGCTGATCCGGTAGATGCGGTGCCACCTGCTGGATTGGCCGCAAACATCAGTTTACCGCTGATGTGAAAGCAACCTGCGAAAGTGATGAGGTCATGACAACGTAAAAGCAAATTTCACTGATCGAGACTGATGGGTGTTATAGTGTGTGGGCTGGTGGGGCTTGTTTTCCAGGGCTGCTTTTTGGTCCCAGTCCGGCCCTGGTGGTAATTGTAAGTTTAGCTTCTTGCAGAGCAGCTGCGATGGCTCAGGAAGTATCAGCTGGTCCTACAGTTTCCCCTAAAAACAGATTGATTTAAAAGGGTATTTGCAACATAAGGGTTAAGGAATAAGATTGGTCCAGATGGCTTCTCTTAAAAGGAGTCTATCGGCACAGAATCATTGTTGAAACCAAGCACGGGAGCTCAGTGCATCATGGGGGGGGCACACATTAATGTGCCCCTTCCCATCTACGGTACTTGTTTTACCTCTGTAATAGTAAATTATCCTATTTGATGATTCCTTTGGGGTGTTTAGTGACTCACCGTGGGCCGGGTATCTCAGGTCTCAGGCGCAGGCTGTCAGTCACGGTTCCGGTGCCTGAGGATGTGGGCCTGGTGGTCAATAAAAGGGTGAAAATAAAATAATAAAAAGGATAAAGTTATTAGTTTGTGACGCCACCTGTAGGGTTCTGGTGATGGCACTGGCGCTGCTTGGACCTCCGGGGTGATGGGCGGCAGCAAGGTGGAACCGCTCCCTACAGGACAAGCTGGGTCGTAGGAGTTGAGAGCTGCAGTAGAGTAATAGGGCAGCTCGGTTGTTTCTGCAAGGCAAGGCAATTAAACGATAGTCCCGGAATAAAGCTCAGACACGTTGCTCCTCTGAATGGGTATTTACTTAGATGTTCAATGGCAGACAGGTAAAACAGTTCTCAATGCCAAGTAACGGACCGGGTGGTCCCTGTAGTGAATAGTGTCCCTCCGAGGCTCCACAGGTGTCCTTCTCTATTCTGACTGTCCCCTCTCTTCACTGCTTTGGCATACCTTGCCAGGGTACTGAAGGCCCTCGATTGGGGTTCCTGCTTAGGCCTTACTCACGGGTCCCTAGCCCTCAAGGGTAGGTACCCCTGGTATAGCTGCGGTGATGGTTAGGTTGTGAATCGGGCTCCTACGAAGCCTTTGACCACTCCGGGTTCTGTGGTGCAGGGTTGAATCGTCTGAACCACCTCGGAGTCGGTACTCCGGGTTCTGGACTGGGCTCGGGTCTTCAATCACCCGCTCTATCTTTGCCCCTTTCTTCTTCTGGGTCACCAGTGCTCGGTGCTCTCCTTGTTAGCTGTCTTTGCTGTCACGACTTGACTTCCCTTGTTCTTGTCTCTCCACTGTTCTAACTCCTTGCTACTTTCCCCACTGCTATATACCCTAGTTCTCCTCCCACCAGGACCGGTTACCCAGGAAACGGGTGCTTAATTGATCCTCTGGCTGTAGGTGTTGCATGTGGTGGATGGAGCCTCAGGATTATCCTATAATACACTATAATACCACTAATACGGAGAATACGACACCTTAGTCACGGGTGTAGTACCCTCCTGTGACGCACTCTTAGTGGAGCGCCACATTAGTGTCATCTGCAAATACTGAAATTCTACACTGATAAATAGCTTAAAAAGAGGAGGGCCCAATACTGACCCCAATGTTTACCGTGACCCTATTAGTGTGTTCCATTGACTATCACTCAGTCAGTTGTTAACGCAGATGTAATTAAGTGCAGTTGTTATAAAAAGGCAGTGTAAACGTCTGACATCTAGAGAGTTAATATCAGCTAAAAAAGTATAAGGTTAAGACTGTGGAAATATAGTTAATAAAAGGGGTTAATTCTCCCGTCAGTTCCCTTTCAGCCTCTGCAGACACTTGATGATGTACTATAGCCTGGAGGAGGGGTGCGGATCCACAATTCCTCTTGGTGGTTGTGTCACTGATACTGTAGAGTTCCCACGTAAGGTGAGTGATGTTGATGCTGTTATTAATAAGGGAATTTCCAACTTCTTATCACTCACACCGGGAACAGCAGATATTCTGAAATACCTGTGACACTCAGTTTCTGTCTGCCCTCAATGAAAGCCCTGGTTGTCACTCCTCAGCTGACCTCACGTTTACAGGTGGTCGCCTGGGATCAGTTTATCTTTAAAGTGTCCTTCAAACAAAAATTGTCCTAAAAGGTTAAAGGGGGATGTGTATTGTGGGGGACACTGTGGGGTGCATTCAAGGTGAGCTGGAACAGACAGATACAGCTGGTGCAGACGGTACAGAAGATGCTGGCAGGTACAACACATGCTGGCAGGTATGGCTTGTGCTGGTGGGTACTCCATGTGCTGGCAGGTATGGCATGTGATGGAGGGTATGGCTTGTGCTGGCGGGTACGCCATGTGCTGGTGGGTACTCCATGTGCTGGCGGGTATGGCATGTGCTGGCGGGTATGGCATGTGCTGGCGGGTACGGCACGTGCTGGCGGGTACGGCACGTGCTGGCGGGTATGGCATGTGCTGGAGGGTATGGCAGGCGCTGGTGGATACGGTACGTGCTGGTGGGTATGGCACGTGCTGGCAGGTAAGACAGGTGCTGGTGGGTACGGTACGTGCTGGAGGGTATGGCAGGTGCTGGTGGATACAGAAGGTGCTGGTGGGTACGGCAGGTGCTCGTGCATATGGCAGGAGCTGGTGGGTATGGCAGGTGCTGGTGTGTATGGCAGGTGCTGACGAGTATGGCAGGTGCTGGCGGGTATGGCATGTGCTGGTGGGTATGGCAGGTGCTGGCAGGTATGGCAGGTGCTGGTGTGTATGGCAGGTGCTGACGAGTATGGCAGGTGCTGGCGGGTACGGCAGGTGCTGGCAGGTATGGCAGGTGCTGGTGTGTATGGCAGGTGCTGACGAGTATGGCAGGTGCTGGCGGGTACGGCAGGTGCTGGCGGGTATGGCAGGTGCTGGCAGGTATGGCAGGTGCTGGCGTGTTTGGCAGGTGCTGGCGAGTACTGTAGATGTTGGCAGGTGCGACGGTTCTGTAGCACAGGGTCGGGTTCGCTGGCACAGATAACAGATACTGGGAAAACAGAACCTGATAACAAGCAGTTGAGTTTCAAGCTTTAATGCCAAGTACCTAGTGTCCTTCAGGGACCCATAAAGAGTGCGCCCTGTCCATTTAAGGGGCGGTGAGTGTGCGCGCTCATGTCCTAAACGCTGTCCCAGGACACCTGTGCGGTGTACGCCGGCCCTGGGATCAGAGAGCAGGAGAGGGGACCAGGACAAGCTCCGCAGGGTGGCTGGAGGGTTGAGTGTTATGTTGACCCTGTGGTGGGGTCGTCGGTGGGGTCCATCCCTGGCCCTGCACCTGTCCGGAGGTCAGTATACTTTTTCTTTCTTTTACATGGGGCACATTAGCCTTTGGGATGATCCATTATTAGACGAGCCCTTTATTCTACATGCAGTGTTGTACACCCTGTCCACCTCGGGGTTAGTATCAGCACGTTCTCACCTTCTATTTTGTGAATGCTTCCTGTGCTGGCAGAGACGTGTCACACCTCGGTGTGGTAAAGGCGTGTATTGCTTCATCGTCGTCTGTGGACAGGGACGCGTTTCGGCAGAGAGACCACAAGGTTTCATTAAAGCTGCAACAATTTGGGTGCAGAAATCTAAAGCTAAAAGAGGGGTTTTAGCAGGCGAATATTGTCTCCAGCGGTGACTCTACGTGCAGCCAGTGCATTACTGGTGGACAATGCGCCCGAACCCTGAGACTGTAAACTTGGGTGAAACATTGATTGCAGAGAAGACGGAGCTGTAAACAGCCAAGTATCGGTATAAATCTGACCTTGTGTCTCCTCATAAATAGGGGACTGCACCTCTGCAGATAGGCTTATCTTCACTCCTTATTGTTCTTTACCTCGTCGTTGTTGTGAGTTGCACGTTCAGATTAGAAATGGAAACCGGCGCTTCTCGACCTATTTATGGCCCTCGTCTACTTACAGGACACAAATCCTCATTTCTTTTTTCCAGCAGATTACATCTCGTCAGGCATCAGGGACTGTAGGCGGCTGCTTTCGGAGCGACTTATTTCTGGTTGGTCTTCGAGGGTGTGATGCAGCGGCTTGCTGCACTGCAAATATGTATGCTGGGACTTGTAGTTCAGAAAGTTATGCTCTGCAATAGAAACTCAGAAAGGTCACTATAGGACTTGTGGTGAAGTAAGGATTAAGTATGTGTGGCGCCCCTGCGACCAGGAGGCCACATAGGGAACTGCAGCCAGGTAAGAAGGAAGACAGTTTGCACCACAAACACCCTCAACAGACATCCCACACACCACTAGAGGGCAGCACCCAACCCGGAGCCGGGACTCTAGGCGGGCAAGGGGTGGTGGGTTTAGAGAACAGTGGGTGGGACAGCAAGCAGGTCAGGTGACAGATGGTAGAAATAGGGAAGGAGAGGAGGAAGGAGTTAGTAGGCTGAGGTAGGCTGAGCAGTAAAGAACAGAAGCACACGTCTTGGAGGAGTGGGGCTGATAGAGTGCAGAATCCGAAGTGCCAGTGAAGCCACGGAGAGAAAGTATGTCGATAGTCAGCACCCCAGGAGTGTGAGGAAAGAAAGGACCAGCAGCACTGGGTCCTAGGAACACGGCTGAAACGACCAACTGCCGGTGGAGTAGCCTTCCATATGAAACCAGAGTCACACGGGTCAGGAGGGAGCCTGATAGAGCCTTGCAAGGAAAGGACTATTGGAGGCTAGGCTAGCAGCAGAGTGTCGGCTCTGACGGGGACCGACGATTCACCCGGTTTCCCCAGATTCACCGACATGGAACTCTAACGCCAGGTTGGAGTTCCCACCCAAAGGACAGGCAGCTAAGTGGCGACCATGAGGACCCACGGGGTCCGAGCTACCGCTAAACTGTCCGGAGATGTACAGAGAGAAAGAGAGAGTAAGCCTGGAAAGGACGAGAGAAAGAGTGAGGGGTCACAGAGAGGAACAACCTGGCTGCAGGGAATAGAAAGGAACCCGGAGGGGAAAGTCTGAACCCGTGTAAGAACTGTAACTGAACTGTTGTACTGAAAGAACTGCAAAGTAAACATGGTGAACCCTGCCTCTGACTCCCTTGCATGATTATCTGCAGACAGAACTGTATAATAACTTTGCTCCCTTGAGATGTGAGTGTGGCTCATACCTTATAATGTGTACTTGTGTGAGCAGATCTGCAGCTGACAGAGAGACCATGAATGTCTGGGGAGACTGGCAGAGCCTGTGATGGCCTCGCTCTCGGTGTTTGGAGCAGTCATTGTCATGGAAGGCAGCTGGGATGGTATACTGGGAAATGGCTGGCTTCCTGGAAGACACGCGGTGAGGAGACCATGTGGGAACCTGGACTGTCTCTGTGTTCAGGAAGCTTCAGTCCTGCTGAGAGTCTGGAACCGATAGGAGTTGGTGATCCCAGTGAGGCAGTTTCCTGAACGGTGGACTGTGAGGTCAGAGTGTGTGGGTTGTGATGCCTCCACTGACACACTGTAACGATGCATATCCACCATTGGAACAGACTTGCATGTCACTAATGTTCCATTGATGTAAATGAATTGTGCACTGTATGCGGTTTATGATGTCTAATAAATGACTGGACTTTATTTTACGTAAAAACACGCCCGTGTGCCTCAATCCCACTACCATTGGAGTGTCCCCCAACACGCTCAGTGGGCAAATCGCCACAAGGGATAATCGCGTAAGTTAAATCAACGAATCACTTACTGCACAACTTTTTATCTACAGTCTTAAAAACAACCAACAACAAAAGAGGTCCAACTCTCTCAGAAGATATCTGCCATGAGTTGGCATCTGTCACTCTATTTATTGTTAACATTGGTCATCAGAAAATTGTCTTAATCCTTTCCTCCAGACGTTTAAGCTCTCTTGTCTGTCTTCAACTTTAGTCTTTTTTTTCTTAAAGGGACCCTGTCACCTCCTAAAAGCCACCTAACCTATCAATACATGTCCCTGCACCTTCCTATTCGCATTATAACCATCCCTCTCTGTGATAAATGCTTCCTTTCAAAGTTGAAACAAAAACTTTGATATTTACTCATTAGGATGAAAATGAAGTGGGGACTATATGCGATAGTCCCCAGGGCGTGTTGTTTTGCAGCCTCCAGGATCTACCCTCTCTCTGTCTGTGCTGCTGTGATGTGGAGCTGAAGGCAGGACAATTGATTTGGATTCTGTGAGTGACAGAGGAGGGGCAGAGGCTGCAAAAGCAAAGCAGCACACAGAGAGGCTGGATCCTGGAGGCTGCAAACCAAAACGCCCAGGGTGACAATTGCATATAGTCCCCACTTCATTATCATCCTAATTAGTAAGTATCAAAGTGTTTATTTCAACTTTGAAAGGAAGCATTTAGCACAGAGAGGGATGGTTATAATGGTAATAGGAAGGTACAGGGACATGTATTGATAGGTTAGGTGGCTTTTAGGAGGTGACAGGTTCCCTTTAAGGATCTTGAATAATTATTCACATTGATATGGTTGCAGATCCCGATTGTGGATCCTTAGCGCTGAACGATGACTGAGTTGAGATGCAAAGTCAATAAGGCACGATTCATTTTTGGTCTTTCTAAGTCACTTTTCTTCTTTGACTTGTGGTTTTCTCTGACATATTTTTGTACCAAATTCACCAAAACAACCAGGGCTGTGAAGTTGGTAAGTCAAACATCTGACACCAAATCTTCAATTTCCCTGAATCCGACTCTACCAAATTTGACTCCTCAACTCCGACTTCACGCCCAGGGCTGTGGAGTCAGTAAGCCATACATCTGCCTCCGCCTCCTCAATTTCCCTGAATCTGACTCCCAACTCCACCCAAAATGAACTCCGGCTCCAACTCCACCCAAAATGGGCACTGACTCCGACTCCATAACCATGTCTGTAAAGTCAATAAGCCAAACATCTGACTCCTCAATTTCCATGAATCTGACTCCAACTCCACCCAAAATGGGCACCGACTCCACAACCACGGCTGTAAAGTCAATAAGCCAAATATCCGACTCCGACTCCTCAATTTCTCTGAATCCGACTCCGACTCCCCCAAAATGGGCACCGACTCTGCTCTTGATGTTTTTAGGGCTGTGGAGTCGTAAAGTCCAGCCGACTCACCAGTATGTGCGTGGATCACACGGCCAGTGTGCAACAATAGTAAAGAGCAAAGGAAATTTGGCCGACATGATTCTAATCCTTATGGTCGCCGGCCGGAACTGATATAACCTGAAGGAACAGTTTGATATTTGTCTCCTCCTACATATAGTATGGTGACCTGCAATAATGTCACAAATACCGTCTGCTCATCGCTGATACCAATCAATATGAAAAGTTACTTTCTATTCCTGTGAAAACTTTCCGATGTCCCTGTTTAATATTCGGTTATCGCCAGCCTGGTCCTGTGTTAACATTCGCCCCACGGTCACCGCGCCTCGGCACGTGGGTGTCACAGATTTGATTTCAGAGGTGACAGGATCAGTTTTTGTTATGAAAATGTTAGGGCAGTGAGAAGCGAGGGAAGGCGGCTATCTGCGTCTGTACGATGTTATCAGCCGCTCGGTGACATTATACCAGACAAAGGAACCCGTGTCACCGGCTACAAGGCTAATGAAATGTCAATTAATAAAGTTCACAATGCATATAGATGAGTATATTCCTCGGGGAGGTGCATGACACCCGACGTCTCTTGTACTGTGTCAATCACGGAGCGTTTACTGAGATGAGACCTTCATAACGGCATCTTGTGCACGTTCCCGAGAATATGGTGCAAACTTAACTACAAGTTGTGAATGTTCCCCAGTAAGAGGGGTGCTCTGAAAGGCAGATGTGGGGATACATTACAGTAGTTACGACACTCATCCAAGTTGCCTAAAACGGGTCTTTTATTGGGAGTTCATAATATCCAGGCAGGTACAGAAGGACGCTAACAGCTCTTGAGGATAACAGCTGTTTCGTGCTTGTCTAGCATGGTATAGGATCTGTTGAAGTGCTGGACAAGCATGAAACAGCTGTTATCCTCAGAGCTGTTACCGTCCTTCTGTACCTGCCTGGATTTTAGGAATTCCCAATAAAGGACTCGTTTTAGACAACTTGGGTGAGTGCCGCTTATCTCTCTTTTGTGGAAGTATTACATGATTTTCTTTAGCAAGCACAACCTTTTGCTATAAACTGTAATCCGGCTTCAGACTCTGTTCACACTGGGGAGTCTGATGTGCAGCCTTAAGCCTCTTTGTTGCTCTGTCTTGAATTTGGGCGTCGGTGGTGGTTAGTTCACTGATGTTCAACTTTGCAGGAGTTAAACTTTTTGATTGGTGTCAATTGAAGTTTGAGGTTGCTGGAATGCCTTCTCCCTTTAAGTATGGCTAAGAACATTCCTGGATGCCGACTATAGCATTTGCTTGCTTATTGCATACCGGTCCTGTGTTGAAGTTGCTGTTGAAACTCAAATCTTTGATTGTGTCTGGTGAAGTGTGGTGCCCCACTGGTCAGGACGCCGTGGAGGGGTACTGCACCCAGATATGAGTGTGTGGTACTCCTGTGACCAGGAAATTGGGATGGTAAATAAAGGACCCTCACAACAACCATAGAGTAGGGGACCATGGGTGGACCCGCTGTAGGGAAGACCCAATCCCGTGGGAGGAGTTACAGGGTAGAAAGCTGTGTGGGTGGGTAGACAGTTAGAAGAGTCGGAGAGCTCCATTGGGGAGTGAGGAGTAGAGGATGGTGGAGAACCTGTTGCGACAGGAGAGAGACCCTAAGGGCACCAGGCGTTGCTGTGCGCCCGAATCCGGACCCGGTGAAATCGACCGGAGGGTGTGGTCCCGGAACAGAGGACCGACTCTGGACATGATGCAGGAGTTCAACCCGAGCCGTTAAACTGGAGGCCCCAGGCTTCTTTAGGAAGTCACGGGCAAAGACCCGGCGTACCCCTCGAAAAGGCATACCGAACTAGGGTCAGGAGGGACCTAAGGGGAAATCCCCCACTGAAGACCTGTGGGAGCTGGCTTGAGGCTCTGCGGCAGGAGGCGCTGCACGGTTGTGAAGATGGCGCAGTGAAGGGACCAGTGGGGAACGGCAAGCACACCACCGACGGTCCTGAGTGACTACCCAGGCCAGACAGACCCGAAAGACTGTACCATCTGTCTACTTACCTTGAGAACTTGCAGTAAACCCGTTCAGAGTTAAAGACTTGTGTGGCATGCTTTATTACCTCCACCTGATGAGCCGCTTACTGCTGCAGTGAAAGGACAAGTGACAAGGCCGTGTGTGAGCAGCCTCCCTGTCTAAAAACTATCAACCACTACAACTGCCCCAGGGATCCTGCTCCACCTACGGGGAGCGTAATCATCCAGCTGCCCTACCATCACCCCGGGAGTCTGACCCACAGCTCCGGTATCCATACCGGCGCCATAGGTGGCGTCACAAAACACGTTTATTTTATTTTTTTATTTTTACCGACTTAACCCCCTTTTTAGTGGCCATGGACCAGGCAACAGGCCCCTGTGACATCCCCCGTGAACCAAAACGCCCGGGACCGGGTACCCCACGGCCCTGGCGGGGGTCAGAAGTATATCTTGTTGTTTTTTCATTACCTATTTGTATTGTGTTCTCTCTAGACATATTGTACAGTATCCTCCTGATTGTTTGCTGTCTGGTGCTTTTTACTTTATCCTTATCTGTCTTTATGTGAGGGATCCATTACAGTTCACCTCCTGGGGTGCGGGTTTGGGGGTTCAGCTCAGGGCTGGACAGAAGATAGGGACAGGACGGGAATTCAGGCCTCTCTACCATCAAGGGTACCCCTGAGTTAGGGAAAGTCAGGGTTCCCCTAGCCTGAGAGGCATTTCAGGGGCCCAGGTTCCTTTCCTCCTTTTCTCTCAAAACTCCCCCTGACATTACCACTCACAACGCTGTAAATGACCATTGTTGTATACCAGAGAATCTGTTTACGAATGCGCAGGGTGGTGAGGATGTTCTTATTTTTACTATGTGTGGGATACACTACAGTACTTATCATTTTCCATTTCTCTGTCCAAGTTAAAGGCTTATTTGCATCTTGGCCATTATAATATATCCACTAGATAGATGATAATTTGATTTCTGAGAGTATATGTGAAGGTGGCCTGGAGTGGTGGCTGTGGTCAAGGTTGGTCCTCAGATGCCCCGTCCACCCTCACAGGGTAGAGGATGTTGAGTTGGATTGTAGTGTAGACCTGGCTGGGTGCAAGTGTCTGTGTCGGTCGTCGATGGCTTGGGCCCTGGTGCGAAACTTAGACCTGACTCCCCCCACCCACCCCCACATGTTGATGAAATGTATGTGCCTCATGTAACGTTCTAAATCCTATAAAGACAAATTGACCCCTCTCCCCCTTCAATATGTATTAATGTCCCTCATTATGTTATATATGGTCCACATCCTGAAATAAGACCCTTATCGTGGTATATATGTCCCCCATCCTATAGAAAAAGACTAATACTATTAAAGATTTGCAATTATTGGGGGCCCCGATGGAGCTTTTGCATCAGGGCCCCTGGGCCTGAAGTTACGCCACTGCCAGTGGTGTAACTTGAAGTTCATGGGCCCCAATGCAAAAGCTCCATCGGGGCCCCCAATAATTGCAAATCTTTAATAGTATTAGTCTTTTTCTATAGACCAAAGGGACTTTTGGGGCCTACTATGCTCCAGGGCCAGGGTGCGATTTCAACCCCTGTTCCTGTTGTAGTAATACCCCTGGCCACTGATATGGACAGATAAAAGGACAGATAAAAGGCTGGATATATAATACTGCACTATATGGAGATATAAGGCTACATATATAATACTGCACTGTATGGGAGATATACAGCTGGATATATAATACTGCACTGTATGGAGAGATATCGTAAAATGTATAGTGCCATTTGAAGCCTGGCCACAGGATGGGTTTCACAGGAGCTCCTCAATGACTGGCAGACCCTGGCTGTCATATCAACCTATTGGCGCCCCATGAGCTAGTCACAGGGGCGCCAATGTAAGTATAGAATGATGCGCCCACCTGCCGTCACGCTGTTAATGTCTCTGTAATAGTTTGTCAATGGCATTTAACAGGTTAATGATTGCTCCACATGTGGCGTTAGAATGACACAGCCATCATCTGCTGGCAGACATGCAGGCTCAGTTCCTGAGCTCACAGCAAAATCAAAGAGCCAACATACAACACAACTGTACATCATATGTCAATAATGTATTCAGGTTCCTCAATGAATCCCGTTGCCACATATACAACCCCTGGCAAACATTCTGGAATCCCCGGGCTCGGAGGATGTCCATTCAGTTGTTTAATGTTGTAGAAAAAAAGCAGATCACAGACCTGGTACAAAACTAAAGTCATTTCAAATAGCAACTTTATGGCTTTAAGAAACACTAAAAGAAATCAAGATAAAAAATGTGGTAGGCAGTAACGGTAACTTTTGTAGACCAAGAAGGGGGAAAAATTATGGAATCACTCAACTCTGAGGAAAAAAGTATGGAATCATGAAAAACAAACACACAACAGCACAACATAACATATATAGTATTGTGTTGCACCACCTCTGGCTATTATAACAGCTTGCAGTCTCTGAGGCATGGACTTAATGAGGGACAAACAGTACTCATCATCAATCTGGCTCCAACTTTCTCTGATTGCTGTTGCCAGATCAGCTTTGCAGGTTGGAGCCTTGTCATGGACCATTTTCTTCAACTTCCACCAAAGATTTTCAATTGGATTGAGATCCGGACTATTTGCAGGCCATGACATTGACTTTATGTGACTTCTTTCAAGGAATGTTTTCACAGTTTTTGCTCTATAGCAGGATGCATTATCATCTTGATAAATGATTTCATCATCCCCAAACATCCTTTCAGTTGATGGGATAAGAAAACTGTCCAAAATATCAATGTAAACTTGGGCATTTATTGAAGATATAATGACAGCCATCTCCCCAGTGCCTTTACCTGACATGCAGCCCCATATCATCAATGACTGTGGAAATTTGCATGTTCTATTCATGCAGTCATCTCTATAAATCTCATTGGAACGGCACCAAACAAAAGTTCCAGCATCATCACCTTGCCCAATGCAGATTCGTGATTCATCACTGAATATGACTTTCATCCAGTCATCCACAGTCCACGATTGCTTTTCCTTAGCCCATTGTAACCTTGTTTTTGTCTGTTTAGGTGTTAATGATGGCTTATGTTTAGCTTTTCTGTATGTAAATCCCATTTCCTTTAGGCGGTTTCTTACAGTTTGGTCACAGACATTGACTCCAGTTTCCTCCCATTCGTTCCTCATTTGTTGTTGTACATTTCATGTTTTGGAGACATATTGCTTTAAGTTTCCCGTCTTGATGCTTTGATGTCTTTTTTGGTCTATCAGTATGTTACCCTTTAACAACCTTTCCATGTTGTTTGTATTTGGACCAGATTTTAGGCGCAGCTGACTGTGAACAACCAACATCTTTGGCAACATTGTGTGATGATTTACCCTCTTATAAGAGTTTGATAATCCTCTCCTTTGTTTAAATTGACATCTCTCGTATTGGAGCCATGATTCATGTCAGTCCACTTGGTACAACAGCTCTCCAGAGTGTGATCACTCCTTTTTAGATGCAGACTAACGAGCAGATCTTATTTGATGCAGGTGTTAGTTTTGGGAATGAAAATTTACAGGGTGATTCCATCATTTTTTCCTCAGAATTGAGTGATTCCACAATTTTTCCCCCTGCTTGGTCTGCAGAAGTAACTATTACTGGCTAGGACTTTTTTTATCTTGATTTCTTTTAGTGCTTCATAAAGCCATAGATTTGCCATGTGAAATGACTTTAGTTTTGTGCCAGGTCTGTGATCTGCTTATTTCCTACTAAATTAAACAATTGATTGAACATCCTCTGAGCCCGAGGATTCCAGAATTTTTCCCAGAGGTTGTATAAAGTCAATCACCTAGCCACGCTATCTGAAGGAATGGCTCATTCTAAGAGCTCACTGAGTTGAAGTATGGTCCAGTAATCGTCTGCCACCATTGTCGCAGGTCAGTTCCTGAAATATCTTCCTCCTAAACATTCTACAGTCAACTGTGAATTGTTTTATTATAAAATGGAAGCGGTTAGGAACCACAGCGGACTCAGCCTCAAAGTGGCAAACCACGTAGAGTTACAGAGAGGTCACTGAATGCTGAGGAGTAGATGACATAAAGGGTACCATCGCTTCTGCTGACTCCATAACTGCAGAGTCCAGATCTCCTCTGATATCAAAACAAACTCTATGGGAGCTTCATAGGAAGGGTATCTATGTCTGCTGAACCACTACATCATTATTACTTAACGTCCTTCAGCTCGATCTTGGCCATGGCGACTTGATGGATGGACTCTTTGTAGGAAGATCAATCTTGTGCAGCCAAGATAGGTCCACCAGGGTCTTCTTCAAGCCTAAATAGTTCCACCAGGTTCTTTTCCAATCCTAGATAGGTCCACCAGGGTCTTCTCCACCGCTATCTTGATAGCATTATGCTATTGAGTTGCTGGTCTTCCTCTTCACCTTGTTCCTTCTGTTCTTCCCACCATGATTCGTATGATGTGTTGACAAGTCATAGCTTGATTTGTTCCAGAATTGATGTATTTGTTCTTCTTGCCATCCTTGGTATTGATCCCATCCTTCTCCAGCTCCACATTATGAAGGTGTTCATTTTTCTTCCGTCTTGTTCCTTTATCGTCCAGGTGTCACTTCCATATGTTACCACTTTAAAGACCAGACTATGAGCCGTGTCTTCATCACCAGTAAAATGCTCCTTGATGTGAAGACCTCGTCCAGTGACTTCATTGTTGATTTGCCCATAGCTTATTCTCCTGTTTACGTCCAGTGTCATCATGCAACCACTACATGCAAGTCTTATATAACCAAGCGGCATTTTGGTGATATGTCATTTTGGTGTAAGACCCACCACCAGAAGACTGTGGAGCA
This sequence comes from Allobates femoralis, assembly GCA_033576535.1. Lineage (NCBI taxonomy): Eukaryota > Metazoa > Chordata > Amphibia > Anura > Aromobatidae > Allobates > Allobates femoralis. The sequence continues at coordinate 66,306,879 of JARQOC010000004.1, forward strand.
GTGTAAATGTGTCTGTGTAGTGATGGGTCACACCTCTCTGATAGTCTGGGTTCGGTGAATACCAGAAGGATGTTACCCACCTGACTGCATTGTGTCCGCTGTACAGGTTGGAGGAGGGATAAAGCTATGGACTTCTTAATTTTAATGCAAACTTCCAACTTTATGGGAATAGCTTTGGGAGTTTATCTAGGACCAGGTGACATAAAGAGCAGCTTCATGATCCAATTTGGCTGACAATAGTAGACATTGAGGTCTGGAGCACAATCATTGGATTTCTATTTTTTGGCTGCAGGTATAATTTCAAGACAGTGAAGGAAATACTTATGCAGTTGAAACCAGAAATTTCCATCCACTATATAAACAGACACATCTGCATGTTCTCAAAGTGACAGGAAATCAGAATAAACCTTTCCCGTTTTAGGTCCATAAGGATTATCACAATTATTAATATTTGCCAATGCCAGAATAATTAGAGCGAGACACAGAGAATGCTATAAGGCATTTTTATTACCTTCTGAAAAGTCAGAAGTTTACATACACTAGGATTACTATGCTTTTAAACAATTTGGGACAGCCCATATGATGATGTCATGTGTTTGGAAGTCTCTGATAGGTTTATTGGCAACATGTGAGTTAATTAGAGACACACCTGTGGATGTATTCTAATTCACTCCTGAAACACACTGCTTCTTTGTGCAGCATCATGGGAAACTCTAAAAGAAATCAGCCAAGATATCAGGAATAGAATTGTGAACTTGCAGAAGTCTGGTTCATCTTGAGAGCAATTTCCTGATACATGAAAGGGACCTTGTTAATGTGTACAAATAATTATACTCAAGTACAAACAATATGAGAATGTCTAGCCATAATACCACTCAGGAAAGAGATGGGTTCTGTGTCCCAGAGATTAATGTGCTTTCGTCCGACATGTGCATATCAACCCAAGAACAAAAGCAAAAGACCTTATGAAGATGATGGCGGAAGCTGGTTAGATTGTGTCATTATCCACATTGAAACGAGTTCTGTATCAACCTGCGCTGAAAGGCCGCTCTGCCAAGAAGAAGTCATTACTTCAAAAGAAACATAAAAAGCCAGATTAATTTTTGCAAATGCATACAGGAACATTTTTCGGAGACATGTCCTGTGGTCTGATGAAACTAAAACGTGAACTGTTTTGCCATAATGACCATTGTGATAGTGTGATATATTTTAAGGCATTTTACAGTTGTAGTTCCTATACTGTGTATTCTGCCCTTCCCCACTTCCTGTGTACAAATTACACTCCTGAGTTAATAACTGAATTACTGTGAACATGTCCTCATTTGGTCATTCAAGACCTTTGTCTGTAAAGGTTTGTACCCCCCCGAAGTCACCATTGAACTGGTTTTGGATTGGGGAGGTGTTGGGGAGAGGAGAAGCAGTGTGTGATTGCAGTCACTCTGTGTGTGGGGGACGCTGAGTTCAGATCAGCTCCACAAGGGATTTACACAAGCTTGGATTACATGGACATACAATATATGGCTGGATTGTTTTATGGAATTTTATGTTTTTCAAGCAATAAAGGTTCTTGGGCTGATCACGCATCTCTCGCCCTGTGGATTGTGGAATACCGGAAAAGGACCCCGTGACAACCATCGTTATGTTTGGAGGAAAAAGAGAGAATATTGGAAGCTTAAGAACACCATCCCAACTGTGAAATACAAGGGTGGCAGCATCATGTTGTTTTGCTGCAGGAGGGACTGGTGCACTTCACAAAATAGATGGCATCATGAGGAAACAAGATTATGTGGCAACACTGAAGCAACATCTCAAGACGTCAGCCAAACAGTTAAAGCTTGGGCGGAACTGAGTCTTCCAAATGGACAATGACCCAAAACTGGTTACAAAGTGGCTTAAGTATAACAAATGTTTTGGAGCGGCCATCACAAAGCCCTGATCTCGATCCTATTGAAAATGTATGGGCAAAGCTGAAAAGGCAGGTGCGAGCAAGGCGACCTACAAACATGGCTCAATTACACCAGTTCTGTCAGGAGGAATGGGCCCAAATTCCTACCAACTATTGTGAGAAGCTTGTGGAAGGATCCAAAACATTTCACCCAAGTCATACAGTTTAATAACAATGGTACCAAATACTAATGAAGTGTATGTAAACTTGTGACTTTGCAGAAACTAATAAAAGTGTCTTAAACATTCTCTCTCATTATTCTGGCATTTGGTAAATAATAATTATGATAATCCTAATTGACCTAAAACTGAAAAGCTTTATTCTGATTTCATGTCAGATAGTGAGAAAAGTATGCAGATGTGTCTCTATATAGTGGATGGAAACTTCTGGGTTCAACTAGCTGCTCCTTCATTGCGCAGAATGGCTGGGGTCTCGGAGGTTGAACCCCCCCCCCCCAGGCCAAACATTTAGAGTCTGTCCGGTTGGACCTTGATTTGGATCTTTCCCAATTCCCTTCTTTTCTAAGTGTATCACTGACGTGGATCGAGGACTTTTGAGTAGGTTCTTCCCAACCATTGGGTAGAGGAGATGGAAGGACTTTGTACCAGTGATGCCCATTGTATGGCCGCGTTTCGGATTGTTCTTCTGAGAGTAGACACATACGAGAGATGATCTGGTCGGACTCATCAGATGCAGGTTTGATGTCATTCATCGGGATGAATGATAAGTGACATCACTGGAGTGTATATGTGTAATCTCCGGTACACAGCGTCTAATGGCGTCCCGCAGACTTGTCAAGTAGTAAATGAGTGATTCTCTGTTCCTGACGAGCTCTGAATAATTCCTGGTTGATTATGCTTTAGAAAGGTTATCTCTCTGTTCAGCGCTGGTCCTGGGAGGGGGTCGCAGAGGGAAGGTGCTTATCTCTTCTTCAGGTCCACGCCGCCTCCTTATAAGAGGGTGTCCGGCAATCCTGAGGATGTTCTCATTCATTCCTGGCCGTCCATCCAGAATAATGCAGCAGAGACTGGCACCGGCTCTCCTGACCCTTCTGTGGTTGTTGGCCTTACAGGGCAGTGCCCACGGGAGCGTGAGAGGGCCAACAATCGGGGTGAAGCTGTGCGGGCGAGAATTCATACGAGCCGTCATCTTCACATGTGGAGGGTCCCGGTGGAGACGAAGCGATGTCATGCAGACAGGTGGGTAACATACATAGTACTGTGTGGAGGGCAGTATCACCCATGATAGGCTTAGATACACCAGATCAGATACCAGTAACTCACTGGACACGGTTACCCCAGCGCAGATCAGAGTATCACACAGGATCGGCTTAGATGAGAGTACAATATGATGGGTATCGCTGGTGGCTCGTCCATTGGCGTTGGTACTTTGCAGAATCTAACCCATTTCTGTCAGTGGTATGTTTTGGGGTACAGGAGGTAATGGGAAACCAGCCAAATTTAGGGACACATTACAGACTTAACAACCAGAATGTAGAGCAGCGTACCCCAACTCCAGTCCTCAAGAGCCACCAGCAGGTCATGTCTTCAGGATTCATTTGATATCATCCCTGACTTAGGGGTCATTGGGCTCTGAAAACTTGCAAATATGATTTTTATGGTTAGGGTATCACTCCTAAAACACTTTTGTCATGTTTTGGGCATCAGAATTTTCTTCGTATTCCACAGGTGATAATTTATTGACCTGCACAGGTGATGATTTCCACCCTTGTACAATGCTAAGGAAATCCTGAAAACATGACCTCTTGGTGGCTCGTGAGGACTGGAGTTGGGGTACACTGCCCTACATTCTGGTCATTAAGTCCATTATTTTCACCCTAACCTTGGCTGGACCTCCCATGACCTCCTATACCCCAAAACATACCTCTGACTCAACTGGGTCCCTCTGACATTAGCTCAATTGGACAGGTATCTGATATAGAGTGTGAGCCCCATTGGAGACATGCAATGATGCGTCTCTGGATTATTTCATCCTTCAAGGGGGAATCTGGTTTTCTGAAACAGCATTGCATGAAATAAACTTAGATACAATGTCTTCCTAGATAGTATCACAAAGAATAGGCTTAGATACAACAGTATCACATACAGCAGCATTATAGATCTGTGTGTGTCTCTGTTGTATCAAGCTCCCATATACAGGAGCATCTCAATGAATTGCAATATCATCAAAAAGTTACTTTATTTCAGTAATTCAATACATAAAGTTAAACCCATATATTATATAGAGTCATTACACACAGAGGGATCTATTTCATGTGTTTATTTCTGTTAATGTTGATGATTATGGCTTCCAGCCAATGAAAATCCAAGGTTCATTATCTCAGAAAATTAAAGTAGAGAGGATGAAGGGTTAAGAACCGCGCTGCCGTATTCCACGAGACAGCAAAGGGTGAATATAGCATTGATTTATTAGTCAACGCGTTTCAAGGTTCCCTGGCTTCTTCCTCAGGACAAATCAATATCATATTGCCATGTTTCATGTTGACTAATAAATCAATATTATATTCCCCCTTTGATGACTCCTGGAATATGGCAGCGCGGGGTTTAACCCTTCATCCTCCCTACTCTATATGCAGCACTCTGGAGGCTGCAGCAGCCGTGATCTGCTTTTATAGTAGTTGTGACTCTCACAACCACACAAGGTGAAGCCTCTGATACCTATTTAGGTCATATTTTATTTTCTCAAACCCTTCATCCTCCCTACTTTAATTTTCTGAGATAATGACCCTTTGGGTTTTCATTGGCTGTAAGTGTCGAGCCCCAGGCCCGGGGGAGTACTCGGGTATCAGGCTCGAAGGGGTTTGCGGGGATGTCACGTGTGGCGGTTCCTGAGCCCGTGGCCTGCGTGACCCTTCAATAGGGGGGTTATGTACAGGGAGTAAGAGTTATTGTCACGTGACGCCGCCTGTAGTGCCTGGTGATGGGTCACCAGCGCCGCAACAGTCCTCCAGAGGCCGATGGTATCGCAGCAAGGATGGCAAAGCTCCCTACAGGTGGAGCTGGACCTCCGGGGCAGCGTTGCTGTAAGCAAAAAGATGGAGTTTGGTAGCACAAAGACACGGAGGCAAAGTCACTCTCCTGGGTACTTTACTGTAAACAGTCATCAGCATACAAGTCCACAGTTCAGCAACAGTTGTTAAAGTAACAGGTAGCTCTATGGGTGGCTGCAAGTGGATGCCAGGTGGTATGGTGGTACCCGTGGTATGCCTTAGTTGACGAACCCGTGTCCTTTCTTCCCCACCTAGGATGAGTCTATACCCAATGGCTCCGTGTAGGTAGTATTGAGGGTCCCCTCCCTCGGGGTGAGGAAGCAGGCAGACCGCTCCGTCTAGCAGGGTGCCGCAGCCGGTGAACAGACCGCAGCAGCCGGTTGACGACTTCAGAGGTAGACTCTGGCCGGTTCCTCAGATCCGGCGTTCCCGTGGTGGACTGGGGAATTGCCTGGAGTATGGTCGCTCCACGCTGGGGTTCCCCCTATTTCTCTCTTGGGCCCAGACTCACCTGTCAGGCACCCTCTCTCAGGATCCCCTTTCATCTTCCCTCAGGATCAGCCTGGAGCTGTCCTGTCAGACCTTCCGCCTCGCTCCACACTCCTCCTCGTCTCCTCTCCAACTCCGACTAACTCCTCGCTCTCCCAAGAGGTGCTGGATCCCTCCCGGTAACCTCCCACCACCAGTCTAGTGTGTGAGTGCAGAATTGGGTTCTACCCACCAGCCCAGCATCCACCTGCAGTTGTGGAAAATTACACCACTTTTACAAGTGCAATACCCCACTGTGACACCTGACCACGTGGGGCGCCACATAAGCCATAATCATCAACATTAACAGAAATAAACACATAAAATAGATCCCTCTGTGTGTAATGACTGTATATAATATATGGGTTTCACTTTATGTATTGAATTACTGAAATAAATGAACTCTTTGATGATCTTCTAATTCATTGAGATGCTCTTGTATATCCTGGAACATACAGGACGCTCAACTGACCAACTTCGATCAAGGACGCATCACTCCTTGTGGTTGGGGTTGGAGCCGAGATCTACAAAGTCAGGAAACAACTGTTCTATCTGGAGATATGACTAATGGTGGGAGCCAAAGTCCCGAGTTCACGTCTTTGATTCGCCCGGTTTCATTATCCCCCCACTCTACACTCATAAACCAAGTCATCACCCAGAGGAGTAACGATAAAGAACCTAAAGATGTAGAAGGACTGACGACACCCGTACCTCTGAGCACTGATGGGGGTCCGCTCTATACCTGGCAACAGAAAACTGCCGCATTCATCCTAATGTGTACTGGGGCAACGCTGAAACACTATACATTGTACCAAAAAGTCAGCTGCACTCACACTGTCATGCTTATCTGAATATAGAACTGCATTACAGCTAATTAAATATGAAATATGGAGACACCTAGCAAGTACATATGACTGTATATACAACCGCCCAGTGGCTAAAGAGAGTTTAATCCAGAAAGAGACTGTGACTGGAAATACAGATATAGTAGGTGAGGACCCAGTACAGGGGACACGCCTTGATGTGGCTACTGGGCGGTTGTATATACGGCCATATGTACTTGCGAAGTGTCTCCATTTTCATATTTCATTAGCTGTAATGCAGTTCTATATTCATGTCTTAGCGTTTGAGTGCAGCTGACTATTTGTTACAACGCTTCATACCTGGGACCCCAAATATTGCCAGGCGGGAAGCTGAGCTCCACTGGGTTGTAGGATAGTAGCCATTTTTCATGCCGAAATCTTTTCCATAAAGATTATTTAAGGTCTGAATTCACACATAGGATGTGGTCCTCCTTACCCTTCCTATGAGGTCCACCTTAACCTTTCCTGTGAGGTCCACCTTAACCTTTCCTGTGAGGTCCACCTTAACCTTTCCTGTGAGGTCCACCTTAACCTTTCCTGTGAGGTCCACCTTAACCTTTCCTGTGAGGTCCTCCTTACCCTTCCTATGAGGTCCACCTTAACCTTTCCTGTGAGGTCCACCTTAACCCTTCCTGTGAGGTCCACCTTAACCTTTCCTGTGAGGTCCACCTTAACCTTTCCTGTGAGGTCCACCTTAACCTTTCCTGTGAGGTCCTCCTTACCCTTCCTATGAGGTCCACCTTAACCTTTCCTGTGAGGTCCACCTTAACCTTTCCTGTGAGGTCCACCTTAACCTTTCCTGTGAGGTCCACCTTAACCCTTCCTGTGAGGTCCACCTTAACCCTTCCTGTGAGGTCCACCTTAACCTTTCCTGTGAGGTCCACCTTAACCTTTCCTGTGAGGTCCACCTTAACCTTTCCTGTGAGGTCCTCCTTAACCCTTCCTGTGAGGTCCACCTTAACCCTTCCTGTGAGATCCTCCTTAACCCTTCCTGTGAGGTCCACCTTAACCCGTCCTGTGAGGTCCTCCTTAACCCGTCCTGTGAGGTCCTCCTTAACCCTTCCTGTGAGGTCCTCCTTAACCCTTCCTGTGAGGTCCACCTTAACCCTTCCTGTGAGGTCCTCCTTAACCCTTCCTGTGAGGTCCTCCTTTACCCTTCCTGTGAGGTCCTCCTTAACCCTTCCTGTGAGGTCCTCCTTAACCCTTCCTGTGAGGTCCACCTTTACCCTTCCTGTGAGGTCCTCCTTTACCCTTCCTGTGAGGTCCTCCTTAACCCTTCCTGTGAGGTCCACCTTTACCCTTCCTGTGAGGTCCTCCTTTACCCTTACTGTGAGGTCCTCCTTTACCCTTCCTGTGAGGTCCTCCTTACCCTTCCTGTGAGGTCCTCCTTAACCCTTCCTGTGAGGTCCTCCTTAACCCTTCCTGTGAGGTCCACCTTTACCCTTCCTGTGAGGTCCTCCTTAACCCTTCCTGTGAGGTCCACCTTTACCCTTCCTGTGAGGTCCTCCTTTACCCTTCCTGTGAGGTCCTCCTTAACCCTTCCTGTGAGGTCCTCCTTAACCCTTCCTGTGAGGTCCACCTTTACCCTTCCTGTGAGGTCCTCCTTTACCCTTCCTGTGAGGTCCTCCTTAACCCTTCCTGTGAGGTCCACCTTTACCCTTCCTGTGAGGTCCTCCTTTACCCTTCCTGTGAGGTCCTCCTTAACCCTTCCTAATTTTATGAAAAATAATTCAAAGTAGGGAAAATGGTGAAAAATAAGACACAATTCTCCTACTGTATTTTTGGTTGTTTCTTATTGTTATTCAGTGTCTGCTATAAATGACTGCAGGGCAATTTTTCAGGTAAGTTCAATTACAACAATACTGAACTGGTATACCGTAATTTAAAATAATAAAATCTATGTTTTTCTCGTGTTTGTATGGCGTCCTTTTGACAATGAAGACACGTGAGCACTTGTGTTTTTTCCTGCAGTCTTTATTGGATTTACTGTATGTATATGATGTTTTCATTACTTTTCATTGCATTTTTGGAAGGACCAAATAAATAGCAAATCTGGGGTTTTCAGAATTTTTTTTAAATTTAATTATTTTTATACTGAAACAACAAGAGTGTTAAAAAAATGCAAGAAAATAAATAAAATAAAATAAATAATTATTTAACTATGAGTATAGGGCTGGATGATTTCTTCATATACAGGTGCATCTCAATGAATTATAATATCAAGTTAATTTATTTCAGTAATTCAATACATACAGTGAAACACATATATAGAGTCATTACACACAGAGGGATCTATTTCAAGTGTTTATTCTGTTAATGTTGATGATTATGGCTTACAGCCAATGAAAACTCAAAGGTCATTATCTCAGAAAATTAAAGTAGGGAGGACAAAGGGTCTGAGAGATAAAATATGACCTGAATAGGTATCAGAGGCTTCACCTTGTGTGGTTGTGAGAGTCACAACCACTATAAAAGCAGATCACAGCTGCTGCTGTCCCCAGCATGGTGCATATAGAGTAGGGAGGATGAAGGGTTAAAAAACACGCTGCCGTATTCCACGACACATCAAAGGGTGAATATAACATTGATTTATTAGTCAATACGTTTCAGGCCTCCCTGGCCTCTTCCTCAGGACAAATCAATATAATATCGCCATTTTTCAGGACGTTTCTGGGAGCCCTGAAATGTGTTGACTATTAAATCAATATTGTATTTACCCTTTGATGTCTTGTGGAATACGGCAGTGCAGTTTTTAACCCTTTATCCTCCCTACTTTAATTTTCTGAGATAATGACTTTGGGTTTTCATTGGCTGTAAGCCATAATCATCAACATTAACAGAAATAAACACATGAAATAGATCCCTCTGTGTGTAATGACTTTACATAATATATGTGTTTCACTTTATGTATTGAATTACTGACATAAATGAACATTTTTATGATATTCTAATTTATTGATATGCTCCTGTACTCTAGACAAGTTAGTGACACTTAATATATAATTGGTGGAGGAAGGTTGCACTTGATGACCGAGGTCTTTTTTACACTTGTGTCAATGTGTATTTGCTTATCCTGACATGTACAGAGAGCTGCCAGGCATTTTTTAGCTTTATGATTAACCTAAGTGTAGCATCAGATTGTTTGGCGCGCGTCAGGTATTTGTTATATTTTTAACTTAGAAATGGGAATAAGTGTAAAGGGCGATGATGCCCAAATTAGAGGTCTGCAATGGTACAAACCTAAGTCATGGCGGAATAGGGCAATTGTTCCTCAACACTACGACCCCATACACATTAGACTAAAGTCGACCGAACTTGCCGATTGTGATGGGTTTTCCCAATGGTCTATGGAGGCGACTGATGGTCGGGAGAGAAGTCGATGGCGCATGTCTGATTTCGAGCTTTGTGATAGAGACCACGAAAGGGCTCGATCCAGCAAGCGTGTCAGCTGAGATGGCCGTCAACCAAAAGATGCGTCAAATCATCACTCGGCCGACAGCCACCTAATGAATATTGCCTGGTGAAACAAAGGTATCCTCTCCCTCGGATGGGTGATAACTAGTGATGAGCGAAAAGTTCAGTATTCGGGTTCAGATTGCTCTTACCCAATACTTTGAACTGTTCCATAATCGCTATTCGAGTGGGTTCCCCATTCACTTGCATTAGGTTCGTTATTCATAAGGAATGCTAGAACAGTTTAAAGTATTTGGTAAGAGCAATCTGAACCCGGATACTGAACTATTCACTTATCACTAGAAATCACTTGTAGATTGGTGAGGGTCTGACACATGCTTGACCACCGCTCCATTTATTCTCTACGGGGCTGTCAGAAAAGCCAAGTGCTGTACTATGGATAATGAATGAATGAAGTGGTGGGTTGCCATGCGCACCGCCCCCCCCATTCTAATGGAGATAAAAATTCCCCCTTCTGCTAACTCAGGGCCGACTCCAGGTTTTTGTGGGATCAGGCGAAACAGTCTCAGTGGGTCCCTTTAATACATACCAACATTTATGAATATAATATATAGAAGCTGTTGGCTGTGTATGTATAATATAGAGGCTCCTGGGTGGCTTTATATATATATATATTATATATATATGCGGCGCCCCTCTGGACAAACCGCCACCAGAGGTACTGCACTTCTGCGGTTAGGAGGTGTAGTGCCCCTGTTCTCCAGGTGTTGGGATGGTATGGTTGAGCCGCTGGGACAATGGGAGGACCCTGAGGGAGTACCCAGGCCACAAAAAGGGGGACGGGACGGTGTTAGTTTACATTAGTTCAGTTCAGGAGAGGAGAGAGTAACATCAATTGACGGAGGATTAATAGTCGGGAGTGTAGAGGTGGTGTGGTGCCGACTCCCGCGGGTGGAAGCTACACCACCATCCTCACCTGCGGGAGGGAGATATCAGCCCGGTAGAGACAGAGAGAAGAGCCCTAAGGGTGCGGACGAAGCATCGACCCCCGTACACCTGAATCTGACGAGACAGAGGGGTTGGTGGAGGACGCAGGAACCGGTCCTGCAGACAGTGCGGAAGCTTCAAGCCCAAGCCATAAACCGGAGGCCTCTAACGGGAGCTGTGGCCGAACACCCGACACATCTTGGGGAAGGTGGCCGAACTAGGGACCAGTGCCCGGTAAGGCTCCTAATGGTGTCTGGGACACAGAAGCACCTGTGGCTACCGTACCTGAGCTCTGTGTAGCGGAGAGTGTTGAGAGCCTTGGGGGCAGAACGACGACCCACTCGCCTCAGATGAAAGTTACCCCTTATAAGACCAAGAGACGAGACCCACCAGAGACTGTGGCACCGAGAAAGTAGAGTAAAAGGGCACCAACCATGGCTTGATTGTACCGACCCGGTTCTGGAGAAAGAGCAAAAGTACCAGAGACTGGCAGAGAGCGTACCCGGCGGCCATGTTTAACACCTGAAGTAAAAGTAAGAGAACTGCAGCTGTGGTGTGTTA
>JARQOC010000004.1:66318286-66368286 GCA_033576535.1 Allobates femoralis
GGTGTGTGAGACTTTTATTAGCGGCGACCATCAGCCGTGGAGGCCACCTGAGACATCGAGGGTACTGCTGACCAAGTGACCAACTGACGAGGCACAAGCAGGGGGAACCACTTCAGTGCCCTGGGGATTGCGCTCCACCTGCGGGGAGCGGGACTATCTAGGCTGCCGGTCATCGTCCCCAGAGGTTCTACAGCAGCGGCGGCCGCCCTGGCCACATACTACAGGTGGCATCACTAATACCCCCTTATCCCCTCAGACGCCCTAAAATCACCTCCCTTTATTAAAATGACATCACCAGGGTCAAGGAGCTGGGTGGCCACCTTGACATTCCCCAAAAAGAACATTAAGAACTGGCTCGGTAACGAGTACCCCCGACCCTGGAGTGGGCGTGTCATATATATCATATATATATATATTATATAGGCTCAGGCTGTGCAGGACTATATATAACAGAGACTGCAGGCTGTATATATAACATAGAGGCTGCTGGGCTGTATATATAATATAGAGGCTGTGGGCTGTATATATAGTATAGAGGCTGCTGGGCTATATATAATATAAAGGCTGCTGGGCTGTATATATACCAAAGAGACTGTGGGCTGTATATATAACAGGCTGCTGTGCTGTATATATAACATAGAGGCTGCTGGGTTGTATATATAATATAGAGGATGCTTTTGGGCTGTATATATAACAGGCTGCAGGCTGTATATATTTGGAGGCTGTGCTGGGCTGTATGTACATAATAAAAAGGCTCTGGCCTGTGTATATTATTTGCAGGCTGCTGTGCTGGCCTGTATATATTATTTGGAGGCTGTGCTAGCCTGTATATATTATTTGGAGGTTGTGCTGGGCTGTATATGTTATTTGGAGGCTGTGCTGGGCTTTATATATATTATTTGAATGCTGCGCTGGGCTTTATATATTATTTGGAGGCTGTGCTGTATATATTATTTGGAGGCTGTGCTGTCCTGTATATGTTATTTGGCGGCTGTGCTGGGCTGTATATATTATTTGGAGGCTGTGCTGGGCTGTATATAATATTTGGAGGCTGTGCTGGGCTATATATATTATTTGGAGGCTGTGCTGGGCTGTACATGTTCTTTGGAGGCTGTTCTGGGCTATATATGTTATTTGGAAGCTGTGCGGGGCTTTATATATTATTGGAGGCTGTGCTGTATATATTATTTGGAGGCTGTGCTGTTCTATATATATTATTTGGAGGCTGTGCTGGGCTGTATACATTATTTGGAGGCTGTGCTGGGCTGTATACATTATTTGGAGGCTGTGCTGGGCTGTATACATTATTTGGAGGCTGTGCTGGGCTGTATATATTATTTGGAGGCTGTGCTAGGTTGTATATATTATTAGGAGGCTGTGCTGCGCTAGATTTATTATTTGGAGGCTGTACTGAGCTGTGTATAAATAATAAAGAGGCTCTGGCCTGTATATATTATTTGTAGACTGTCCTGCTAACCATTGGTCGACACTTTATGAATGATCTACTATTTTAAATCTTGGTGTCTACTTTGTTTCACTAGAAAACCTGTTTTAAAGAGGACCTGTCACCAAACCAGACATGGTGATCTAATTACAGCACTGGATACAGCATGTCTGCAGCATGCAGACAAGGGGTCCCCCAGCTCTTGAGCAGCCCTGTACCCCGAGATAATACACTTACAAAACGTACATGCTACAGCCACTAAGGAGGTGGCTAGGGGCTGCAGCCAAGGGCAGATTCACACCCCCTGCCTGTGTAATCTGCCCACCGCTGCCAATCATTCTCTCCCTGTCTGCAGCATTTAAACTGAGTTTTTTTTCTCTCCTGTGTAGCCCCGCCCCTCAGGGGGCGGGGCTACACGGGAGAGAAAAAAAAAAAAAAACTCTATTTAAATGCTGCAGACAGGGAGAGAATGATTGGCAGCGGTGGGCAGATTACACAGGCAGGGGGTGTGAATCTGCCCTTGGCTGCAGCCCCTAGCCACCTCCTTAGTGGCTGTAGCATGTAAGTTTTCTAACTGTATTATCTCGGGGTACAGGGCTGCTCAAGTGCTGGGGGACCCCTTGTCTGCATACTGCAGACATGCTGTATCCAGTGCTGTAATTAGATCACCATGCCTGCTTTAGTGACAGGTCCTCTTTAAGCTTTGGGGGTCAGTTCCTTGCAGTTGAAAGACAGGAGAGGACTATTAGAAAAATTATCCGTTGGCCAAAGTGTAGGATGCAGCTCAAGAAACTCATTCTACATCTGGTGGTGTATAGGGAGGGATAGAATTGCTATCCTACTGAGACCATTAAGGTACCCAACGTCCAGGGGGGCCTATAATGTTCCTCCATGGAAGGGAGATTGTGATTGACAGCTGTAGAGAAGTCCCCGGTCCCGGCCATTTAACGCTTCACATTTGCACAAATAATGGGGACAGATGGGATATATAATGGAGTCCACTGGTCATTTGGGAATAACGAGCCTCATACAGCGATGTTGTCCCCATTAGGATACATGGACATCATGTGGCGGTCTACCATCATGAGCTAGAGAGGTCTCCAACCTGCAGCAATGTCTCTTATTGGTAAACTTGTAGTAACACAAACTATTCTTGCCCTCGGAGACTGGAATCAACCATATATACAGGAGCGTCTGAATGAACTACAATATCATCAAAAAGTTACTTTATTTCAGTAATTCAATACATAAAGTGAAACACATATATTATATAGAGTCATTACACACAGAGGGATCGATTTCATGTGTTTATTTCTGTTAATGTTGATGATTATGGCTTACAGCCAATGAAAACCCAAAGGTCATTATCTCAGAACATTAAAGCAGAGAGGATGAATGTTCTTATAGTTGAATTCACACATATTTCCACCGATAGTTTTTTATCTTTCTATCTATGTTGCACAGTCTGTGTGTTCTGTTACGTGACTCGTTGGCAGCACATTCAAGTCTTTGGCTTTTATGTGGGTAACAACCAGCGGCCGGACGCCCTGATGACACCTCTGTGTGAGCTGAAACCACAGAAGTCACATATGTGAACCATCAGTCATTATTAAATAGCTGAATCCTGCTGATATACAATGCACATGGGTGGCACTCCCAGGGGCGAAACGTAAAGCTCAAAGGCCATGATGCAAAAGCTCCAATTATTGCAAATCTGTAACAGAAATAGTCTTTTTCTATAGGCCAAAGGTATGTTTGGGGCCCCCCTAGGCTCCAGGGCCCGGGTGGGATCACAACCCCTGCACCTATTGTAGTTTCATCCCTGATCACTCCCATCATAGGAGCTTTGTCAGGGGCTCAGTAATGCACAGTGTATGAGCCTCATAGAAAAGAGGGGCTCCGGCTCTGGATGTCACTTCACGTTGCCTCTATGGTGTCTTTATAAACAGTTTATCTTCATTTCATCAATCTAACAACTAGAAAACGATCCCTTCTATACAGTAATAGAACTACAGTGGATATATAAAGTCTACACACCCCTGATACAATCCCATGGAAAGAGAATCCCACCAAGAGAATCATTACAGAACGTTTTATGTTGCCCCATAATCTGTACAATTCAATGTCAAAATAAGATGAAAAAAGTTTTAGGCCCCTTTCACATTAGCGGTTTTCGCTGATCGCGGCAGTTGCGGTGAGAAAAATTGCAACTGCTGCGATTACCACATAATGGCCGCACTTGCAGCAAGCCCCATACAATGTCTATGGGGCTTGCAGTGCAGGTGCGGCTGCGAAAAAACTGGGGTATGCCGCGGTTTTGTCGTGGCCGCACCTGCCGCAAGTG
Organism: Allobates femoralis; assembly: GCA_033576535.1. NCBI lineage: Eukaryota > Metazoa > Chordata > Amphibia > Anura > Aromobatidae > Allobates > Allobates femoralis. Next base: position 66,322,075 of record JARQOC010000004.1, read on the forward strand.
CCGATGCCGCACTTGCCGCACCTGCCGCAAGCCCCATAGACATTGTATGGGGTTTGCCGCAAGTGCGGCCATTATGCGGTAATCGCGGCAGATGCGTTTTTTTCACTGCAACTGACGCGATCAGCGAAAACCACTGATGTGAAAGGGGCCTTAGATGAAAAAATAATGAAAAAAAAAAAAAGAACGAATATAATGTTGTTGCATAAATATACACCCCCTTAACCCCTTCACCCCTGGGCGATTTTCTGTTTTTGTTTTTTTTCCCTTCCCTTCTTCCAAGAGCCATAACTTTTTTTTTATTTTTTCCGTCAATACAGACATATGAAGGCTTGTTTAATGCTGGACGAGTTGTACTTTTCAATTAAATAATTTATTTTACCATATAGTGTACTGGAAAATGGGAAAAAAACTCCCAAGTGCCGTGAAATTGAGAAAAAGTACAATTTCACGATAGTTTTTTTGGTTTTTCATTTACCATGTTCACTATAGGGTAAAGCTGATGTGTCAGTATGATGGCTCGGGTCGGTACGAGTTCATAGATACCAAACATGCATAGTTTTTATTGAGTATACCTGGGGAAAAAAAAGTCAGAAATTTAAAATTAAAAAAATTTCACTTTTGCGCCATTTTCTGCGCCCCGTAGAACCTCATTTTTCAGGATCTTGGGCTGTGATTAGTATTTTTTGTGTTTTTGAGCTCAAGTTTCTAGAGATATCGTGTTTGGGTGGATGTGATGTTTTGATCACCTGTTATTGCAATGTTGTGGCGGCCAAAAAAAACGTAATTGTGGCATTGTTATTTTTTCCGTTATGTCTTTTAACAATCTGGTTAATTTGTTTCATATCTTGATAGATCAGGCATTTCTGAACGCGGAGATACCAAATGTGTGTAGTTTTTTTTTTAAATTGTTTCATTTTTAGTGGCGCAAAAGGGGGGTTATTTGAACTTTTGTGAGTTTTTTTTATTTTTTTCTTATTTTTAAAAACTATTTATATGTGATAGTCCTCTTAGGTGCAATTATCTAATCCAATCATGCTATACAGAGCAGTGCATCATCACAGTATTATAATACTTCTCCTATGTGCAAGAATATAACTACTATAATACTGCCCCTATGTACAAGAATATAACTACTATAATACTGCTCCTATGTACAAGAATATAACTACTATAATACTGCCCCTATGTACAAGAATATAACTACTATAATACTGCTCCTATGTACAAGAATATAACTACTATAATACTGCTCCTATGTACAAGAATATAACTACTATAATACTTCTCCTATGTGCAAGAATATAACTACTATAATACTTCTCCTATGTGCAAGAATATAACTACTATAATACTGCCCCTATGTACAAGAATATAACTACTATAATACTGCTCCTATGTACAAGAATATAACTACTATAATACTGCTCCTATGTACAAGAATATAACTACTATAATACTGCCCCTATATACAAGAATATAACTACTATAATACTGCTCCTATGTACAAGAATATAACTACTATAATACTGCCCCTATATAGAAGAATATAACTACTATAATACTGCTATGTACAAGAATATAACTACTATAATACTGCTCCTATGTACAAGAATATAACTACTATAATACTGCTCCTATATACAAGAATATAACTAATATAATACTGCTCCTATGTACAAGAATATAACTACTATAATACTGCCCCTATGTACAAGAATATAACTACTATAATACTGCCCCCTATGTACAAGAATATAACTACTATAATACTGCTATGTACAAGAATATAACTACTATAATACTGCTCCTATGTACAAGAATATAACTACTATAATACTGCTCCTATATACAAGAATATAACTAATATAATACTGCTCCTATGTACAAGAGTATAACTACTATAATACTGCCCCCTATGTACAAGAATATAAATACTATAATACTGCCCCCTATGTACAAGAATATAACTACTATAATACTGCTCCTATGTACAAGAATATAACTACTATAATACTGCCCCTATGTACAAGAATATAACTACTATAATACTGCTCCTATGTACAAGAATATAACTACTATAATACTGCCCCTATGTACAAGAATATAACTACTATAATACTACCCCCTATGTACAAGAATATAACTACTATAATACTGCTCCTATGTACAAGAATATAACTACTATAATACTGCTCCTATGTACAAGAATATAACTACTATAATACTGCTCCTATGTACAAGAATATAACTACTATAATACTGCTCCTATGTACTAGAATATAACTACTATAATACTGCTCCTATGTACAAGAATATAACTACTATAATACTGCTCCTATGTACAAGAATATAACTACTATAATACTGCCCCTATATACAAGAATATAACTACTATAATACTGCCCCTATGTACAAGAATATAACTAGTATAATACTGGCTCAGTGATTAGCATTATATGGTGGCTAAGTGGTTAGCATTATATGTGGCTCAGTGGTTAGCACTGTATATGGTGGCTCAGTGGTTAGCATTATATGGTGGCTCAGTGGTTAGCATTATATGGTGGCTCAGTGGTTAGCATTATATGATGGCTCAGTGGTTAGCATTATACGGTGGCTCAGTGGTTAGCATTATATGGTGGCTCAGTGGTTAGCACTGTATATGGTGGCTCAGTGGTTAGCATTATACGGTGGCTCAGTGGTTAGCATTATACGGTGGCTCAGTGGTTAGCATTATACGGTGGCTCAGTGGTTAGCATTATACGGTGGCTCAGTGGTTAGCATTATACAGTGGCTCAGTGGTTAGCATTATACGGTGGCTCAGTGGTTATCATTATATGGTGGCTCAGTGGTTAGCATTATATGGTGGTTCAGTGGTTAGCATTATACGGTGGCTCAGTGGTTAACATTATACGGTGGCTCAGTGGTTAGCACTATATGGTGGCTCAGTGGTTAGCATTATATGGTTGCTCAGTGGTTAGCATTATCCGGTGGCTCATGTGGTTAGTATTATATGGTTGCTCAGTGGTTCGCATTATACGGTGGCTCAGTGGTTAGCACTGTATGGCGACTCAGTGGTGAGCACTGTATGGCGGCTCAGTGGTGAGCATTATACAGTTGCTCAGTGGTTAGCATTATACTGTGGCTCAGTGGTTAGCATTATATGGTGGCTCAGTGGTTAGTATTATATGGTAGCTCAGTGGCTAGTATTATATGGTGGCTCAGTGGTTAGCATTATACAGTGGCTCAGTGGTTAGCATTATATGGTGGCTCAGTGGTTATCAGTGTATACAGTGGCTCAGTGATTAGCAATATACGGTGGCTCAGTGGTTAGCATTATATGGTGGCTCAGTGGTTAGCATTATACGGTGGCTCAGTGGTTAGCATTATATGGTGGCTCAGTGGTTAGCATTATATGGTGGCTCAGTGGTTAGCATTATACTGTGGCTCAGTGGTTAGCATTATACGGTGGCTCAGTGGTTAGCATTATATGGTGGCTCAGTGGTTAGCATTATACAGTGGCTCAGTGGTTAGCATTATACGGTGGCTCAGTGGTTAGCATTATATGGTGGCTCAGTGCTTAGCATCATACGGTGGCTCAGTGGTTAGCATTATACTGTGGCTCAGTGGTTAGCATTATACGGTGGCTCAGTGGTTAGCATTATATGGTGGCTCAGTGCTTAGCATCATACGGTGGCTCAGTGGTTAGCATTATACGTGGCTCAGTGGTTAGCATTATATGGTGGCTCAGTGGTTAGCATTATATGGTGGCTCAGTGCTTAGCATTATACGGTGGCTCAGTGGTTAGCATTATACGGTGGCTCAGTGGTTAGCATCATACGGTGGCTCAGTGGTTAGCATTATACGGTGGCTCAGTGGTTAGCATTATACGGTGGCTCAGTGGTTAGCATCATACGGTGGCTCAGTGGTTAGCATTATACGGTGGCTCAGTGGTTAGCATTATATGGTGGCTCAGTGGTTAGCATTATATGGTGGCTCAGTGGTTAGCATTATACGGTGGCTCAGTGGTTAGCATTATATGGTGGCTCAGTGGTTAGCATTATATGGTGGCTCAGTGCTTAGCATTATACGGTGGCTCAGTGGTTAGCATTATACGGTGGCTCAGTGGTTAGCATTATATGGTGGCTCAGTGGTTAGCATTATATGGTGGCTCAGTGGTTAGCATTATACGGTGGCTCAGTGGTTAGCATTATATGGTGGCTCAGTGGTTAGCATTATATGGTGGCTCAGTGCTTAGCATTATACGGTGGCTCAGTGGTTAGCATTATACGGTGGCTCAGTGGTTAGCATCATACGGTGGCTCAGTGGTTAGCATTATACGGTGGCTCAGTGGTTAGCATTATACGGTGGCTCAGTGGTTAGCATCATACGGTGGCTCAGTGGTTAGCATTATACGGTGGCTCAGTGGTTAGCATTATATGGTGGCTCAGTGGTTAGCATTATATGGTGGCTCAGTGGTTAGCATTATACGGTGGCTCAGTGGTTAGCATTATATGGTGGCTCAGTGGTTAGCATTATATGGTGGCTCAGTGCTTAGCATCATACGGTGGCTCAGTGGTTAGAATTATACGGTGGCTCAGTGGTTAGCATTATACGGTGGCTCAGTGGTTAGCATTATATGGTGGCTCAGTGGTTAGCATTATATGGTGGCTCAGTGCTTAGCATTATACGGTGGTTCAGTGGTTAGCATTATACGGTGGTTCAGTGTTTAGCATTATATGGTGGCTCAGTGGTTAGCATTATACGGTGGTTCAGTGGTTAGCATTATACGGTGGCTCAGTGGTTAGCATTATACGGTGGCTCAGTGGTTAGCATTATATTGTGGCTCAGTGGTTGGCATTATACGGTGGCTCAGTGGTTAGCATTATACGGTGGCTCAGTGGTTAGCATTATATGGTGGCTCAGAGCTTAGCATTATACGGTGGCTCAGTGATTAGTATTATATGGTGGCTCAGTGGTTAGCATTATACGGTGGCTCAGTGGTTAGCACTGTATACGGTGGCTCAGTGGTTAGCAGTGTATACGGTGGCTCAGTGGTTAGCACTGTATACGGTGGCTCAGTGGTTAGCATTATACTGTGGCTCGGTGGTTAGCATTATACAGTGGCTCAGTGGTTAGCATTATACTGTGGCTCAGTGGTTAGTATTACATGGTGGCTCAGTGGTTAGCATTATACAGTGGCTCAGTGGTTAGCATTATACGGTGGCTCAGTAGTTAGCATTATATTGTGGCTCAGTGGTTGGCATTATACGGTGGCTCAGTGGTTAGCATTATACGGTGGCTCAGTGGTTAGCACTGTATAATGGCTCAGTGGTTAGCATTATATGGTGGCTCAGTGGTTAGCATTATATGGTGGCTCAGTGGTTAGCACTGTATAATGGCTCAGTGGTTAGCAGTGTATACAGTGGCTCAGTGGTTAGCACTGTATATGGTGGCTTAGTGGTTAGCATTATACGGTGGCTCAGTGGTTAGCATTATATGGTGGCTCAGTGGTTAGCACTGTATATGGTGGCTCAGTGGTTAGCACTGTATAATGGCTCAGTGGTTAGCAGTGTATACAGTGGCTCAGTGGTTAGCATTGTATATGGTGGCTTAGTGGTTAGCATTATATGGTGGCTCAGTGGTTAGCATTATATGGTGGCTCAGTGGTTAGCATTATACGGTGGCTCAGTGGTTAGCATTATATGGTGGTTCAGTGGTTAGCATTATACAGTGGCTCAGTGGTTAGCATTATACGGTGGCTCAGTGGTTTGCACTGCAGCTTTGCAGCTCTGGGGTCCTGGGTTAAAATCCCATCAAGGAAACATCTGCCAGGAGTTTGTATGTTCTCCCTGTGTTTGTGTGGGTTTCCTCCGGGTTCTCGGGTTTCCTCCCACATTTCAAAGACTTATAGGGAATGTAGATTGTGAGCCCCAATGGGGACAGTGATTATGTCTGAAAAGGGTTGTGGGAGTAATATAAATAAAGATCCACTAAACGCATTCCATTTCTGTTTTCTATCTATGTGATCTATGTGATCACCTGACTGTCTCTGGAGATCAGCAGGAGCAGCCCATCTTCCCTGTTTATTGCACGTTCTCCTTTGTTGGGGATTATTAACCTTATGTGACAGCTGACTCCTCTGTATGATCAGAGGTCTCCTATAATCAGCATACGCGGCTTCTCCCATCTCGCTAGTTTTGGGTCGTTCTGGACCGGTCCGGGTATCTCAGCCTTCCAGAGTTATTCTTATAGTAGGACATTACTATCATAGGTCAGCAAAGCCTTTCACACTGAGGGTCGCTGAGGAGGTTTCCAAGCCTCTTTGGATATTTTATTGCTAAATCAACTTCAAAAGATTTGGGAACCCAAGAACCGAGTAGTTTTATGAGGCCGTGCTATAAATCATTATTATTATAGCAGCACCATTTACTCCATGGCTCTTTACATGTGAAAAAGGGACATAAGTAGACAAGAATGAACAGAACAAAAAGCACACATAGGTACAGCAGGAGAGAGGACCCTGCCCGTGAGGGCTCACAGTCTACAAGGGATGGGTGAGGATAGAGAAGAGGAGGAGAGAGGACACTGCCCGTGAGGGCTCACAGTCTACAAGGGATGAGTGAGGATACAGTAGGTGAGGAGAGAGGACCCTGCTCACGAGGGCTCACAGTCTACAAGGGATGGGTGAGGATACAGTAGGTGAGAAGAGAGGACCCTGCCCATGAGGGATCACTGTCTACAAGGGATGGGTGAGAATACAGTAGGTGAGGAGAGAGGACCCTGCCCATGAGGGATCACTGTCTACAAGGGATGGTTGAGGATACAGTAGGTGAGGAGAGAGGACCCTGCCCACAAGGGCTCACAATCTACAAGGGATGGATGAGGATAGAGAAGAGGAGGAGAGAGGACACTGCCCACAAGGGCTCACAATCTACAAGAGATGGGTGAGGATGCAGTAGGTGAGGAGAGAGGACCCACGAGGGCTAAGTCTACAAGGGATGGGTGAGGATACAGTAGATGAGGAGAGAGGACCCTGCCCACGAGGGCTCACAGTGTACAAGGGATGGGTGAGGATAGAGTAGGTGAGGATAGAGGACCCTGCCCACGAGGGCTCACAGTCTACAAGGGATGAGTGAGGATGCAGTAGGTGAGGAGAGAGGACCCACGAGGGCTAAGTCTACAAGGGATGGGTGAGGATACAGTAGATGAGGAGAGAGGACCCTGCCCACGAGGGCTCACAGTGTACAAGGGATGGGTGAGGATAGAGTAGGTGAGGATAGAGGACCCTGCCCACGAGGGCTCACAGTCTACAAGGGATGGGTGAGGATAGAGAAGAGGAGGAGAGAGGACACTGCCCGTGAGGGCTCACAGTCTACAAGGGATGGGTGAGGATACAGTAGGTGAGAAGAGAGGACCCTGCTCACGAGGGCTCACAGTCTACTAGGGATGGGTGAGGATACAGTAGGTGAGAAGAGAGGACCCTGCCCATGAGGGATCACTGTCTACAAGGGATGGGTGAGAATACAGTAGGTGAGGAGAGAGGACCCTGCCCATGAGGGATCACTGTCTACAAGGGATGGTTGAGGATACAGTAGGTGAGGAGAGAGGACCCTGCCCACGAGGGCTCACAATCTACAAGGGATGGATGAGGATAGAGAAGAGGAGGAGAGAGGACACTGCCCACAAGGGCTCACAATCTACAAGAGATGGGTGAGGATGCAGTAGGTGAGGAGAGAGGACCCACGAGGGCTGTCTACAAGGGATGGGTGAGGATACAGTAGATGAGGAGAGAGGACCCTGCCCACGAGGGCTCACAGTGTACAAGGGATGGGTGAGGATAGAGTAGGTGAGGATAGAGGACCCTGCCCACGAGGGCTCACAGTCTACAAGGGATGGATGAGGATACAGTAGATGAGGAGAGAGGACCCTGCCCACGAGGGCTCACAGTGTACAAGGGATGGGTGAGGATAGAGTAGGTGAGGATAGAGGACCCTGCCCACAAGGGCTCACAGTCTACAAGGGATGGGTGAGGATACAGTAGGTGAAGAGAGAGGACCCTGCCCACAAGGGCTCACAGTCTACAAGGGATGGGTGAGGATACAGTAGGTGAGGGGAGAGGACCCTGCCCACAAGGGCTCACAGTCTACAAGGGATGGGTGAGGATACAGTAGGTGAAGAGAGAGGACCCTGCCCACGAGGGCTCACAGTCTACAAGGGATGGGTGAGGATACAGTAAGTGAGGAGTATGCACACAACACTCATAGGAGGCATAACCAGACACCTTTCACACACTAAATCTTGGTTATGATTTGATAACTTTTTCCTATTCACCCTCCATACCTCTGGTGGGTTTTGTGTTCCTTTGTATTTTCTATATTTCTTAATAAACCATACACGTGGAGCGGGATCCTTTTTTCTAGTTAGCTGTACACTGATCATCGATGAGATCTCGCGCTCCCGCACCGCCTGGATCACGCCAACATAACAGGGTGGCTGGACTTCCTGGACTTTCTTCTTTAGTATTTGCCTAACTGAAATGTTGTTTGTGTCTCCCTCACTTCCCCTCTGAGGGAAACCACAACTCCCATTATGTCCTGACAACTACACACCTTCAGGATATACTGGGAGTTACAGTTTTCTTGACATATTGCATTGCACAAAGTCGTTTTCTTAAGGGAGAATTGTCACACCGCGGACTTGGGAGCGTCTGGAAACGGTGCGTAATTAAGAAGACAATCGCACTCTCATGTGTAAGTTTGCAAAAAAAGGGGTAGTCTTTTATTCAGGAGCAGCGAGAAACCAACGTTTTCGGGCCTTCCCGGACCTTGATCACGGTAGTTGCTGCAGGTTGTAAAATACATACAGGGCATGATCAGTATATACAAGAAATATTTACAATTTATACAATTCACAATGATACTCCCATAGCAGGTGTCACCTGAGTGTTTTTAAACAATATGGATTTGTATAGTGTATCTATATACAGCCCAGCTAGGGAGAGAGCGAGAGTATTTTAAAGGGAACCTGTCACCTAATCTATGGCCCCTAAACTATCACTACCTGCCCCTACAGACCCTAACTAGCTCCCTAACCATCCCTGCCTGTCCTAATAGGGCTTTATAGAAGGTGAATAAACCACTTTATAAACTTACAGTTTCTGTGACAGTGGGGCGTTCCTGTGGGCTCTTGTCCGAAGGGCGGGTTCCCCAGAGCCGCGCTCCCCCCGCCTCGCTCCCTTCCTAACGCCCTAATGGGCGGCATTATCGATTTGAAGAGCGGGGAGCCCATTGGAATCATCCCGCCCCGCTCTTCATGACGCGCGGCCCGGAAATGACGATGAGAGCGCGTCATTTCCGTGCCGCGCATGCCCAGTGCAGCGGGTGAAGCCGATGCGAGTGCCGTCGTCGCTAGGCAACGATCGGCGTCTTCGGAAGGTGAGTATCGGCGGCCCCCCCACCCTCCCAAAACTGCACATATATATGTGGGTGTAATCCACATGTACATATGGATTACACACACACATATGTACATTCACTTTTATTAGGCACATTTCATATGTGCATCCATATATATATATATATATATATATATATATATATATATATATATATGCACATATATATAGTTAGATTGTGTGTGTGTATACGTGTGTGTGTGTGTGTGTGTGCGTGCATGTGTGTGTATACATACTTGTCTGTGTGTGCATGTGTGTGTATACTTACGTGTGTGTGTGCATGTGTGTGTATACTTACGTGTGTGTGTGTGCATGTGTGTATACGTGTGTGTGTGTGCGTGCATGTGTGTGTATACATACTTGTGTGTGTGTGTGCATGTGTTTGTATACATACTTGTGTGTGTGTGTGCGTGCATGTGTGTGTATACATACGTGTGTGTGTGTGCGTGCATGTGTGTGTATACATACTTGTGTGTGTGTGTGTGCATGTGTTTGTATACATACACGTGTGTGTGTGTGTGCGTGCATGTGTGTGTATACATACACGTGTGTGTGTGTGTGTGTGTGCGTGCATGTGTGTGTATACATACACGTGTGTGTGTGTGTGTGTGCATGTGTGTGTATACATACACGTGTGTGTGCGTGCGTGTATACATACTTGTCTGTGTGTGCATGTGTGTGTATACTTACGTGTGTGTGTGCATGTGTGTGTATACTTACGTGTGTGTGCATGTGTGTGTATACGTGTGTGTGTGTGTGTGTGCGTGCATGTGTGTGTATACATACACGTGTGTGTGTGTGTTGTGCATGTGTGTGTATACATACACGTGTGTGTGCGTGCGTGTATACATACTTGTCTGTGTGTGCATGTGTGTATACTTACGTGTGTGTGTGCATGTGTTTGTATACATACACGTGTGTGTGTGTGCATGTGTGTGTATACGTGTGTGTGTGTGTGTGCGTGCATGTGTGTGTATACATACTTTGTGTGTGTGCATGTGTTTGTATACATACTTGTGTGTGTGTGTGCGTGCATGTGTGTGTATACATACGTGTGTGTGTGTGTGTGTGCGTGCATGTGTGTGTGTGTGCGTGCATGTGTGTGTATACATACGTGTGTGTGTGTGTGTGCGTGCAAGTGTGTGTATACATACGTGTGTGTGTGTGTGTATACATACACGTGTGTGTGTGTGTGTGTGCATGTGTATATATATTTTGTAGAGATAGAGAGACTGAGGGTGAGAGGGTCTGTGAGTTTTGTGTAACGCTGGGACCTGGGTGACGCAGTAAACTTCACCTGAGGTCAGAGTTAATCCTCGTCACTCTATCTGACCTCAGGTGATCTACACTGATGTCACCCTGTTCACATCGGTAACAGAAAACTCACTCTATGTGGGTCACGCTGTGAAGTGGGAAGTTTCACATGAGGTCAGAGAAACACATTGCTTTATCCGACCTCAGGTGACACAGACCATGAATGCTTCACTGCACGAGCCTTCAAATATAATTGTTAGTGAATCTTCACTAACGGACGGACCTCTACCAGGATCCTGGATGGGTATGTGGGAGTAATAAAGATGGAGTCAAAATACGTGTTTGTGTTTTTTGTTGTAATAAAAAAATTTCTCTCGGTGTTGTGTCTTCTTTAATACTAAATAGAGATTCATAATGGCCGTGTCTAACATTGGCGCGACATTATAAATCTCGGGCTTAGTGCCAGCTGCTAAAAGAAAGGTGGCATTAACCCCTTATTACCCAGTCTGCCACCGCCACAGGGCAGCTGGAAGAGCTGGGTACAGCTCCAGAATATTGCGCTTCTATAAATGCGCAATTTTCTGGGGCGGCTGCGAGCTGCAATTCTCAGCGGGGGTGGCCCAGAACGCTTGGGCCTCCCTACGCTGGGGATTCCAGCCCTCAGCTGCCTAGTTGTACCTGGCTGGCAAAGAAAAATGCGGCGAAGCCCCACGCCGTTTTTTTTCTTGTCAGCCAGGTACACCTAGGTAGTTGGGGGTGGATGGCAGCTCCTAGCTGCCTAGTTGTACCTGGCTGGCAAAGAAAAATGTGGCGAAGCCCCACGCCGTTTTTTTTCTTGCCAGCCAGGTAGACCTAGACAGCAGTGGACTGCCATCCACCCCCTACTACCTAGGTGTACCTGGCTTGCATGAAAAAATGGCATCTGTCTTCACCACATTTTTCTTTGCCAGCCAGGTACAACTAGTCAGCTGGGGGTGGATGGCAGCTCACAGCTGCCTAGTTGTACCTGGCTGGCAAATAAAAATGCGGCGAAGCCCCACGCCGTTTTTTTTCTTGCCAGCCAGGTACACCTAGGTAGTTTGGGGTGGATGGCAGCTCCCAGCTGACTAGTTGTATGTGGCTGGCAAGAAAAAAATGGCATGTGGCTTTGCTGTATTTTCCTTTACTAGCCAGGTACAACTAGGTTGCTGGTAGCTGCCATTCACCCCCAACTACCTAGGTGTACCTGGCTGACAAGAAAAAAAAACGGCGTGGGGCTTCGCCGCATTTTTATTTGCCAGCCAGGTACAACTAGGCAGCTGTGAGCTGCCATCCACCCCCAGCTGACTAGTTGTACCTGGCTGGCAAAGAAAAATGTGGTGAAGACAGATGCCATTTTTTCATGCAAGCCAGGTACACCTAGGTAGTAGGGGTGGATGGCAGTCCACTGCTGTCTAGGTCTACCTGGCTGGCAAGAAAAAAAACGGCGTGGGGCTTCGCCACATTTTTCTTTGCCAGCCAGGTACAACTAGGCAGCTAGGAGCTGCCATCCACCCCCAACTACCTAGGTGTACCTGGCTGACAAGAAAAAAAACGGCGTGGGCTTCGCCGCATTTTTCTTTGCCAGCCAGGTACAACTAGGCAGCTGAGGGCTGGAATCCCCAGCGTAGGGAGGCCCAAGCGTTCTGGGCCACCCCCGCTGAGAATTGCAGCTCGCAGCCGCCCCAGAAAATTGCGCATTTATAGAAGCGCAATATTCTGGAGCTGTACCCAGCTCTTCCAGCTGCCCTGTGGCGGTGGCAGACTGGGTAATAAGGGGTTAATGCCACCTTTCTTTTAGCAGCTGGCACTAAGCCCGAGATTTATAATGTCGCGCCAATGTTAGACACGGCCATTATGAATCTCTATTTAGTATTAAAGAAGACACAACACCGAGAAAAAATTTTTTATTACAACAAAAAACACAAACACGTATTTTGACTCCATCTTTATTACTCCCACATACCCATCCAGGATCCTGGTAGAGGTCCGTCCGTTAGTGAAGATTCACTAACAATTATATTTGAAGGCTCGTGCAGTGAAGCATTCATGGTCTGTGTCACCTGAGGTCGGATAAAGCAATGTGTTTCTCTGACCTCATGTGAAACTTCCCACTTCACAGCGTGACCCACATAGAGTGAGTTTTCTGTTACCGATGTGAACAGGGTGACATCAGTGTAGATCACCTGAGGTCAGATAGAGTGACGAGGATTAACTCTGACCTCAGGTGAAGTTTACTGCGTCACCCAGGTCCCAGCGTTACACAAAACTCACAGACCCTCTCACCCTCAGTCTCTCTATCTCTACAAAATATATATACACATGCACACACACACACACACACGTGTATGTATACACACACACATGCACACACACACGTATGTATACACACACTTGCACGCACACACACACACACACGTATGTATACACACACATGCACGCACACACACACACATGCACGCACACACACACACACACACGTATGTATACACACACATGCACGCACACACACACACAAGTATGTATACAAACACATGCACACACACACAAGTATGTATACACACACATGCACGCACACACACACACACGTATACACACACATGCACACACACGTAAGTATACACACACATGCACACACACACGTAAGTATACACACACATGCACACAGACAAGTATGTATACACGCACGCACACACACGTGTATGTATACACACACATGCACACACACACGTGTATGTACACACACATGCACGCACACACACACACACACACACGTATGTATACACACACATGCACGCACACACACACACACACACGTATGTATACACACACATGCACGCACACACACACACAAGTATGTATACAAACACATGCACACACACAAAGTATGTATACACACACATGCACACACACACACACACGTATGTATACACACACATGCACGCACACACACACACACACACGTATGTATACACACACATGCACGCACACACACACACAAGTATGTATACAAACACATGCACACACACAAAGTATGTATACACACACATGCACGCACACACACACACACACGTATACACACACATGCACACACACACACGTGTATGTATACAAACACATGCACACACACACGTAAGTATACACACATGCACACACAGACAAGTATGTATACACGCACGCACACACACGTGTATGTATACACACACATGCACACACACACACACGTGTATGTATACACACACATGCACGCACACACACACACACACACGTATACACACACATGCACACACACACACGTAAGTATACACACACATGCACACACACACGTAAGTATACACACACATGCACGCACACACACACACACGTGTATGTATACACACACATGCACGCACACACACACACGTGTATGTATACAAACACATGCACACACACACACACAAGTATGTATACAAACACATGCAACACACACACACGTATGTATACACACACATGCACGCACACACACACACGTATACACACATGCACACACACACACGTAAGTATACACACACATGCACACACACACGTAAGTATACACACACATGCACACCCAGGTCCCAGCGTTACACAAAACTCACAGACCCTCTCACCCTCAGTCTCTCTATCTCTACAAAATATATATACACATGCACACACACACACACACACGTGTATGTATACACACACACATGCACACACACACGTATGTATACACACACTTGCACGCACACACACACACACACACGTATGTATACACACACATGCACGCACACACACACACATGCACGCCCCACACACACACGTATGTATACACACACATGCACGCACACACACACACAAGTATGTATACAAACACATGCACACACACACACAAGTATGTATACAAACACATGCACACACACACACGTATGTATACACACACATGCACGCACACACACACACGTATACACACATGCTCACACACACGTAAGTATACACACACATGCACACACACACGTAATATACACACACATGCACACACAGACAAGTATGTATACACACACATGCACGCACACACACACACACACACACACGTATACACACACACAATCTAACTATATATATGTGCATATATATATATATATATATATATATATATATATATATAGATGCACATATGAAATGTGCCTAATAAAAGTGAATGTACATATGTGTGTGTGTAATCCATATGTACATGTGGATTACACACACATATATATGTGCAGTTTTGGGAGGGTGGGGGGGCCGCCGATACTCACCTTCCGAAGACGCCGATTGTTGCCTAGCGACGACGGCACTCGCATCGGCTTCACCCGCTGCACTGGGCATGCGCGGCACGGAAATGACGCGCTCTCATCGTCATTTCCGGGCCGCGCGTCATGAAGAGCGGGGCGGGATGATTCCAATGGGCTCCCCGCTCTTCAAATCGATAATGCCGCCCATTAGGGCGTTAGGAAGGGAGCGAGGCGGGGGGAGCGCGGCTCTGGGGAACCCGCCCTTCGGACAAGAGCCCACAGGAACGCCCCACTGTCACAGAAACTGTAAGTTTATAAAGTGGTTTATTCACCTTCTATAAAGCCCTATTAGGACAGGCAGGGATGGTTAGGGAGCTAGTTAGGGTCTGTAGGGGCAGGTAGTGATAGTTTAGGGGCCATAGATTAGGTGACAGGTTCCCTTTAAAGAGAGATTTAGGAAACCTTTCAGGAATTAATATATTATGTACATGTGCATGGTTTGGATAGGTATTGGTAGAGAAATAATAATACATAGATTGAATTACCCTCCTTTGTCATATACGCTCCTATCCTGTTTCAGGTTGACGACCCACTGGGTTTTCCAGCTGTTACAAATTATATACATTCATTTAGTTGCCAAGATACTGGATCAGTATTAGTATTCATATTTTATTATTTTAAGTTACCTTTTGGGGTAGTAGAGCAAATGTGCTTCCTTGCCCCTGTTCCAAGGTGCCTGGAGGTGGGAGAAGATGGAGTATATAAGGAGGGTTTTCTTTATATATATGTATATACCATATATGAGGAGGGTTTACAAGTGTAGGCATGCAGTTCCAGTACGGATGCTTGTGCACAGATCTATATCAAGAGGTTCAGTCTCATTACAGAGACCTGTATGTGAACCGTTATTAGAAGCAGTATACGGTCACATCATTTTACCAACAGAGTTTCATGTCAGGGGATATCGAGTATGCAAGCGCTCACCTTGATTATTATTATTTTTGGGGGGTCCCGTCCCGGGTATTTCATATATGTTGTTGTGCGCCTGCCGCTGGTCCGTCCGCTCTATGAAGGAGCGGACCGGAACTGAACGCGGACGCCGGCGCATGCGCATTGCCGGCGGAAGTGCGTCACCGGAAGTGACCGCACCTGTCACTCGGCATTGTAGCCATGGTGATGATGCTTAGAAGGGCGGAAGTATGTCACAAGCAGTGACTACGCTCACAGCACGCCCTGTTGTGGGAGAAATGTAGGGAAAGTGTCACAGTAATCTTAGTTTATCCCATAATAGTAGTTTTATGGCCATATCTTAATACAATGGTGACTGATTTATTCTAAAATTATGTATTGAGTATATTGATGTAATAATATGCATGGATTATTAAGGGATTCTTAGATTCATGACTCGAGGTTGGTTAGTAGCACTAAATGGATATGGGATCTGCAAGATATATACACACATACAGATTAGATTGGAGAAGTAATCACATATACACACTGGGCCCCCTGTAGAGGGGGATCGGTGTAAAGATATATCATGCTTATTTCATTTTACACTTTTACAATCTTCTTATGGGTGCACAAATACGTTGTTGGATATTTATTACCACTTAATATAGAGGGTGCTTCATGGAGGATTGAGTCCTGTAAGGGAAAATAGTGCCAACAGAAACACAGGGGGTCCCAACCCGTAGTCATAGAGAAAACTATATTATGCAAACATTATCTAAAAATCTATGTACAATATCCATAACAAGACTACCATGCACTACAATCTCTTACCCTCCTGGTGCACGACTATAGATAGACAAGGTGGTGCGATAATCACGTTTCCTTAGTACATCTAGAAGAAGGGGGTTATAGAAAAAGACATTAGTGTCAGGTCAAGCAAGCCAGTCTATTTCCCTGTTTAGCCCTTTTGGATGTAAGGTTTGGAGTGTATAAATCCAGAAGCTTTCCCTCGTTTTTAGGAGTTGTATATGGTTGCCACCCCTGCGTGGTCTGTTGACCTGTTCAATCACCTGGTATCTCAGCTGAGAAACTGAATGTTTTGCCTCATTGAAATGGTGTGGGATTGGTAGCCAGTTCTTCTCACACCTTATTGTAGATTTGTGACTCGCTATTCTGTCTTTGATGTGTTGAGTAGTCTCACCGACATATAGTAAGCCGCAAGGGCATTTGATTAGGTAAAGGGGGAAAGGAGACCTCCTGCACTCACCTGCGACTGTGTCCTTAAATCCATACCGTCCCTATACGGGTTCTTTCACCCCTTTGCGAGCAGGATACCTAGGCCTTCACTGTCCCTGTAAACCCTCAATAGGGAGATGGCCGGCGGGAGCACAAGTCCCAACCACTGCAATACACAAGATAAAAGGGGAAGGGAAGACAGACAGGGAAACAACAAGCCAACTTCACGCCTGCCACCACAATCCAAGGCAGCAGACGGCTTGGCAACGATCAGCTCTCCAGAGTACCTCCTTCACCTCAGGTAGCCAGGCCGAGAATGAGTTCACTCACCAGCAAGAAAATGCAGGATCATGTGACCATATAAAGGAGATGGGAGTGATCACAAAGTAGCTACACTGGAAAAGAACTAGGGTGTCTGCTAGCAATACAAATTGACATTAACTCCTGAACTGCCAAAGGAAAGAAACACGTTTAATTTGAAGTCTCAACACAGAATAGTAACAGAGGTCCCAAACCTGTCACTAGTCTCTAAAATAAGAGAGACCATCTTGACACTTTCCTCACCTTCCTCTTGGCTGTGGCCAACAGTTGCGTCTATAGCCACCGTAATAAAAC
This sequence comes from Allobates femoralis, assembly GCA_033576535.1. NCBI lineage: Eukaryota > Metazoa > Chordata > Amphibia > Anura > Aromobatidae > Allobates > Allobates femoralis. Next base: position 66,339,874 of record JARQOC010000004.1, read on the forward strand.
GTCTCGGCTATGCTGCCATTTACATATCTTGTATCCTTTTATGATATGGTAACAGAGTATTTGGCTTTTTCAGGTGATCTTGGAGACTCTTTGGTAACCTGGGATCCACAGACATGAATTCAGATGAAGAAGAAGTCTTTAACGAGTTGACCTCCAACCTACGGCCCCACAATGGTGACATCTTGGACTATGGATCCCCTCAGACCTGGAGAGATCCCACATCGAGCAGACATGGAGTACCGGAGGACCCCGTACGGGCGGTAGAAAGGAGAGGAAGGGAAGCAGCACTGGGATTGTCCAACACTTGCTGCAAATGGGGATGTAGTAAAAGTCAGATTAGCTCCCTATGCTAAGAATGAACATTGCCCCCGATCCTGGAGACGTCCCCAGATCAGTGAGGGCCGATCACAAGAGCGTATGATCAATGTACTGTTCAGAGCCCCGAGTGGGCCGTGACCAATCACATATGTGACATATACGTCTGCTGTGTTATTTATTGCTATATCATTCCACTACATATGGCGCTGTGAAAACCCCGGGTCTATTTTACCAAGCAAATAAAAATTCAGAAGTGTCCGACTGTCGAAATCAGATCACTTTTGTCAATAGAACTTTTTTTGTAAAGCTCTTGATCAACCCTACTGGCATCCAAAGAAACATACGTACGGCTGCAAGCCCATATATTCAGCTAGTTTATAACCCCTCAATGTGCCTCACCACCATATAACTCCTCAATGTGCCTCACCACCATATAACTCCTCAATGTGCCTCACCACCATATAACCCCTCAATGTGCCTCACCACCATATAACCCCTCAATGTGCCTCACCACCATATAACCCCTCAATGTGCCTCACCACCATATAACCCCTCAATGTGCCTCACCACCATATAACCCCTCAATGTGCCTCACCACCATATAACCCCTCAATGTGCCTCACCACCATATAACCCCTCAATGTGCCTCACCACCATATAACCCCTCAATGTGCCTCACCACCATATAACCCCTCAATGTGCCTCACCACCATATAACCCCTCAATGTGCCTCAGGACCATGTAACCCATCAATGTTCCTCACCACCATATAACCCCTCAATGTGCCTCACCACCATATAACCCCTCAATATGCCTCACCACCATATAACCCCTCAATGTGCCTCACCACTATATAACCCCTCAATGTGCCTCACCACCATATAACTCCTCAATGTGCCTCACCACCATATAACCCCTCAATGTGCCTCACCACTATATAACCCCTCAATGTGCCTCACCACCATATAACCCCTCAATGTGCCTCATCACCATATAACCCCTCAATGTGCCTCACCACCATATAACTCCTCAATGTGCCTCACCACCATATAACCCCTCAATGTGCCTCACCACCATATAACCCCTCAATGTGCCTCACCACCATATAACCCCTCAATGTGCCTCACCACCATATAACCCCTCAATGTGCCTCACCACCATATAACTCCTCAATGTGCCTCACCACCATATAACCCCTCAATGTGCCTCACCACCATATAACCCCTCAATGTGCCTCACCACCATATAACCCCTCAATGTGCCTCACCACCATATAACCCCTCAATGTGCCTCACCACTATATAACCCCTCAATGTGCCTCACCACCATATAACCCCTCAATGTGCTTCATCACCATATAACTCCTCAATGTGCCTCACCACCATATAACTCCTCAATGTGCCTCACCACCATATAACCCCTCAATGTGCCTCACCACCATATAACCCCTCAATGTGCCTCACCACCATATAACCCCTCAATGTGCCTCACCACCATATAACCCCTCAATATGCCTCACCACCATATAACCCCTCAATGTGCCTCACCACTATATAACCCCTCAATGTGCCTCACCACCATATAACCCCTCAATGTGCCTCATCACCATATAACCCCTCAATGTGCCTCACCACCATATAACTCCTCAATGTGCCTCACCACCATATAACCCCTCAATGTGCCTCACCACCATATAACCCCTCAATGTGCCTCACCACCATATAACCCCTCAATGTGCCTCACCACCATATAACCCCTCAATATGCCTCACCACCATATAACCCCTCAATGTGCCTCACCACTATATAACCCCTCAATGTGCCTCACCACCATATAACCCCTCAATGTGCCTCATCACCATATAACCCCTCAATGTGTCTCACCACCATATAACTCCTCAATGTGCCTCACCACCATATAACCCCTCAATGTGCCTCACCACCATATAACCCCTCAATGTGCCTCACCACCATATAACCCCTCAATGTGCCTCACCACCATATAACCCCTCAATGTTCCTCACCACCATATAACCCCTCAATGTGCCTCACCACCATATAACCCCTCAATGTTCCTCACCACCATATAACCCCTCAATGTGCCTCACCAACATATAACCCCTCAATGTGCCTCACCACCATATAACCCCTCAATGTTCCTCACCAACATATAACCCCTCAATGTACCTCACCACCATATATCACCTCAATGTGCCTCACCACCATATAACCCCTCAATGTGCCTCACCACCATATAACCCCTCAATGTGCCTCACCACCATATAACCCCTCAATGTGCCTCACCACTATATAACCCCTCAATGTGCCTCACCACCATATAACCCCTCAATGTGCCTCACCACCATATAATCCCCCAATGTGCCTCACCACCATATAACCCCTCAATGTGCCTCACCACCATATAACTCCTCAATGTTCCTCACCACCATATAATCCCTCAATGTGCCTCATCACCATATATCACCTCAATGTGCCTCACCACCATATATCACCTCAATGTGCCTCACCACCATATAACCTCTCAATGTGCCTCACCACCATATAATCCCTCAATGTGCCTCATCACCATATATCACCTCAATGTGCCTCATCACCATATATCACCTCAATGTGCCTCATCACCATATAACCCCTCAATGTGCCTCACCACCATATAACCCCTCAATGTGCCTCACCACCATATAACCCCTCAATGTGCCTCACCACCATATAATCCCTCAATGTGCCTCACCACCATATAATCCCTCAATGTGCCTCACCACCATATATCACCTCAATGTGCCTCACCACCATATAACCCCTCAATGTTCCTCCCCACCATATAACCCCTCAATGTTCCTCCCCACCATATAACCTCTCAATGTGCCTCACCACCATATAATCCCTCAGGTACCTTTACACGCCGCTACAACAGGATGGATACAACCCGCTACAGGCTACGATTGTAGCTTGCATCGTCAATATAGCCCGTAGTAGCGGCGTGTGAAGACAGTAGTAGCCACCCGGCAGTAGCGGCACCTGTTTCCGAGCACTGCTCTGAAACAGGTGGCTACAAAGCGGATTGCAGCGAGCTGTATCGGCGTGTAAAGAAGCGACAGAAGGGATGTGTGGACACCCGGCGATGTAGCTGGAATGTAGCTGGGGCGTGACACAGGCTCCGGGATACCGCGCCCCTTCAGCGATCATTGGAGGAAGCTCCTGCATGACGATTGGTAGTCGCTGCATAGGGAGGCATATTTAAGGAGCTGACCAGTCACACTACACAATTGCTCGAGCGTCATGTATTAATCAGCCTCCTGCGATGCCTGGCCAATCATGATGTTCCTGCTTTGTCCTATCAGCGTACGGACGTCTCGTAATCCACAATGGTGGCACGCCTATGTGCTGTCCCTGCTGCACCAGGTCCGCCCATATTAGCTTGTTGTAGCGGTGTGTAAATGAGGTAAGGTGAGCTACAGATGGCTACTTGAGACACCCGGCGATGTATCTAGCTATAGATGTAGCGTAGCGTAGCGCACCTTGTGGCGGCGTGTAAAGGTGGTGCGTTTACCGTTTGTAACCGTTTGAGCGTGCTCGTGCACGTGAAGTAGCGGGTTGTATCCATCCTGTTGTAGCGGCGTGTAAAGGTACCCTCAATGTGCCTCATCACCATATAACCCCTCAATGTGCCTCACCACCATATAACCCCTCAATGTGCCTCACCACCATATAACCCCTCAATGTGCCCTCCACCATATAACCCCTCAATGTGCCTTACCACCATATAACCCCTCAATGTGCCTCTCCACCATATAACCCCTCAATGTGCCTCACCACCATATAACCCCTCAATGTGCCTCACCACCATATAACCCCTCAATGTGCCTCATCACCATATAACCTTTCAATGTGCCTCACCACCATATAACCCCTCAATGTGCCTCACCACCATATAACCCCTCAATGTGCCTCACCACCATATAACCCCTCAATGTGCCTCACCACCATATAACCCCTCAATGTGCCTCACCACCATATAACCCCTCAATGTGCCTCACCACCATATAACCCCTCAATGTGCCTCACCACCATATAACCCCTCAATGTGCCTCACCACCATATAACCCCTCAATGTGCCTCACCACCATATAACCCCTCAATGTGCCTCACCACCATATAACTCCTCAATGTGCCTCACCACCATATAACCCCTCAATGTGCCTCACCACCATATAATCTCTCAATGTGCCTCACCACCATATAACCCCTCAATGTGCCTCACCACCATATAACCCCTCAATGTGCCTCACCACCATATAACCCCTCAATGTGCCTCACCACCATATAACCCCTCAATATGCCTCACCACCATATAACCCCTCAGTATGCCTCACCACCATATAATCCCTCAATGTGCCTCACCACCATATAACCCCTCAATGTGCCTCACCACCATATAACCCCTCAATGTGCCTCACCACCATATAACCCCTCAATGTGCCTCACCACCATATAATCCCTCAATGTGCCTCACCACCATATAACCCCTCAATGTGCCTCATCACCATATAACCCCTCAATGTGCCTCACCACCATATAACCCCTCAATGTGCCTCACCGCAGTGCAAAGTCTAATATTACTATTTGAAGGACCTTAATAGGGTTTTCCTCACAGCTAAAATACCAGAAATACAGTAAAGGCCACTTCACACACACAAATATCTGAGTCCAATATCTGAACAGATCTCTGGTTGCAGTGAAATCATGGGCACATTGTTCCATTTTGTGGCTGTGTACAACATGGAGCAATATATCTGTAGCGACCGGCGGTAAGGCCGCGGGTGTGTGTGTATGATCTTTCTCAACAGAATCCCCATACTCAGGTTTAACCGATAATAACGTTTCTTTACTGTCAAACATGTTTATATCACAGTCAACCGAACTATATGCGCACTTGTATATATTAGAGTCTCTGGATCTTCACTTCTTCCGGGTACGCAGCAAGAAAAGAAAAAAAACACAACAATGAAGGTATCTTTCCCTAACTTTCCCTAAAATCACGTACCAGTCTATCACAGAAGAAGATGTCGCTCCCACGTAGCAGGCCTGGGGATCTCACGATGACGGGTCCCGGTGCAGCGCTGAAGGGGGAAACTCCTCAGTCTTCTTCTTTCGTCTTCTTCCGCAGGTAACGTAATTTTTCTTTGTTAGTCTCTCCCAGTCTCAGGGCACACCGAGCAGCAGAAGGGAGCCCACAGTAGCACAAAAGTCTCTCTCAGTCTCGGGGGCACCCCGAGCAGCAGGAGGGAGATCACGGCAGTACAAATGGCTCCCTTATGTCGGTCACGGCCCCTGCACATGCACTCCGGGTGCTTGGCGGGCAAGGTTTTGCAGAGCGGCCAGAGTCACAGCACCAAAGTCCAGTGGCCCAGGATCAGTCACGGAGGCTTCTGCGGGGTGATTTTTCCGGCAAGGTGTAGCAAAGTAGTCCACTTTCAACAGACATCCACACGCAGGTCTCCCCTGGCTCAGCTCTGGGTCTGTAATAATCTCCCGCCCTTTCTCTTCCTGGGTAAACAAAAGAGAAGGTGGGGGATTTCCACCCTCTGTGATTGTTTCCGCACTTGTCCACAAGGGGGCAGTAGCGGACTGTGCACAGTTCATTTCCATATCCATTTCTATGATACAGTCTGAATTGCTCACCTCATTACATATCCATGATTTCACTGCAACCAGAGATCTGTTCAGATATTGGACTCAGATATCTGTGTGTGTGAAGTGGCCTTAATGACAAAAGATAATAAAGTGAGGGTGTATGAAGCTGAGATCTGGGTTGCTGTTGTGTCCCTCGCCCTGTAGCCTGGATGTGATGTCTCCAGCTCCTGTGATGTCTCTTGGCTTCTTTCCTCCTGATTCCTGGCCTGAGGTTTCTGGTAAGGTCTCTCAGACTCTCAATGACTTCATCTTTCTGGATGTTCCCATAACTATTACTCAATTGCATAACTGAGTGTCTCCGGAAAGAGGCAATTATTTTAGAAATCGTAATAAAGAGAAGTTGGTACATTCATCTTCAACTCTCAACTCTCCTCTCTGCTGAAGTACCTGACAAGAAACTGTGTGGGTAGAGAAGGGCTAAGATAGGTAGATAATAGTTATTTAACGGGGTTGTCCTCCTTTGGGGCCAGTATAAGACCCCACACAGCTCCCTACTTAGAGTATGAGCCCCCACATATCCCTCCATATACAGTATGAGCCCACACATATCCCTCCATATACAGTATGAGCCCCCACATATCCCTCCATATACAGTATGAGCCCCCACATATCCCTCCATATACAGTATGAGCCCCCACATATCCCTCCATATACAGTATGAGCCCCCACATATCCCTCCATATACAGTATGAGCCCCCACATATCCCTCCATATACAGTATTAGCCCCCACATATCCCTCCATATACAGTATGAGCCCCCACATATCCCTCCATATACAGTATGAGCCCCCACATATCCCTCCATATACAGTATTAGCCCCCACATATCCCTCCATATACAGTATGAGCTTTCACTTAGCCCCTCATATACAGCACAGTATGAGCTCTCACATAGCCCCTCATATACAGTACAGTATGAGCTCTCACATAGCCCCTCATATACAGTGTGAGACTCTCATAGCCATTCTATATGCAGTATGAACCCCATATAGCTCCTCTATACACAGTGTAAACCCGCACATAGCCTCCTATGTACAGTATGAGTCCCCTCATAACCTCCTACATACAATATGAGCCCTACATAGCCCCATATATACACTATGAGCCCCACATAGCCTCCTATGTACAGTATGAATCCCCACATAGCCTCCTACATACAATATGAACCCTACATAGCCCTATATATACACTATGAGCGCCACATAGCCTCCTATGTACAGTATGAATCCCCACATAGCCTCCTATGTACAGTATGAATCCCCACATAGCCTCCTAAATACAATGAGCCCTACATAGCCCCATATATACAGTATAAGTCCCTCTATATACAGTGTGAGCCTGCACATAGCCACATAAATACATGATGAGCCCGACATAGCCTTCTATATACAGTATGAACCCCCACATATCCATAAATAGTGAATATAATCCTTAAATGGCAGAAGTTTGGGCCACCAGAAGTCTTCCTAGACCTGGCCGTCCAGCCAAACTGAGCAATCGTGGGAGAAGAGCCTTGGTGAGAGAAGTAAAGAAGAACCCCAAGATCACTGTGGCTGAGCTCCAGAGATGAAGTTGGGAGATGGGAGAAAGTTCCACAAAGTCAACTATCACTGCAGCCTCCATCAGTCAGGCCTTTATGGTAGAGTGGCCTGACGGAAGCCTCTCCTCAGTGCAAGACATATGAAAGCTGCATAGAGTTTGCTAAAAGACACATGAAGGATCCCAGAGTATGAGAACGAAGATTCTCCGGTCTGATGAGAGAAAGATAGAACTGTTTGGTGATAATTCTAAGTGGTGGAGAAAACCAGGCCCTGCTCATCACCTGCCCAATACAATCCCAACAGTGAAACATGGTGGTGGCAGCATCATGCTATGGGGGTGTGTTTCGGCTGCAGGGACAGGACGACTGGTTGCAATTGAAGGAAACATGAATGTGGCCAAGTACAGAGATATCCTGGATAAAAGCCTCTTCCAGAGCTCCGAACCTCAGTCTTGGCTGAAGGTTCACCTTCCAACAACAAGACAATGACCCTGAGCACACAGCTAAAATCACAAAGGAGTGGCTTCACAACAACTCTGTGACCATTCCTGACCGGCCCAGCCAGAGCCCGGACCTAAACCCAACTGAGCATCTCTGGAGAGACCTGAAAATGGCTCCACCAACATTCACCATCCAACCTGCCGGAACTGGAGAGGATCTGCAAGGAGGAATGACATCCAGGGGGAAAGACTGCATCATTCCCAAGAAGAGTCATGGCTGTACGAGCTCAAAAGGGGCAAATACTCAATACTGAGCAAAGGGACTGAGTACTTATCAATACTGAGCAAAGGGGCTGAATACTTATCAATACTGAGCAAAGGGGCTGAATACTTATCATCAATACTGAGCAAAGGGGCTGAATACTTATCATCAATACTGAGCAAAGGGGCTGAATACTTATCAATACTGAGCAAAGGGGCTGAATACTTATCATCAATACTGAGCAAAGGGACTGAATACTTATCAATACTGAGCAAAGGGGCTGAATACTTATCAATACTGAGCAAAGGGCTGAATACTTATCATCAATACTGAGCAAAGGGACTGAATACTTATCATCAATACTGAGCAAAGGGCTGAATACTTATCATCAATACTGAGCAAAGGGGCTGAATACTTATCATCAATACTGAGCAAAGGGGCTGAATACTGATCATCAATACTGAGCAAAGGGGCTGAATACTTATCATCAATACTGAGCAAAGGGGCTGAATACTTATCATCAATATACTGAGCAAAGGGGCTGAATACTTATCATCAATACTGAGCAAAGGGGCTGAATACTTATCATCAATACTGAGCAAAGGGCTGAATACTTATCATCAATACTGAGCAAAGGGGCTGAATACTTACCAATACTGAGCAAAGGGGCTGAATACTTTCCGTACCCACTGCTGGTGAGGGCCACACACACACGCAGCCGCCCCTTACATCTGGCTCCTAGAATAGTGCCCAGGAGGCCTGAGTGTCTGAGAACAGAGGACTCTCCACCAATATTATCATGGACCTGCAGAGTTAGGACTCAGGCCCTGGTTCTACTGAGTATTAAGTGGCCTCAGCTTAGTCATTTCTCCCAAATGAAAACATCAAGTGTGAATAAGGAAAGGGGCGATAGAAGGAAAAACTGCCGAACCTCCTCTGACAACTTCCTAAACTTTATGAAGGGAGTGGAAAAGTGAGACTGGAGGTCACCAGTCAGCGGCCGGATCAGATCTCCTGCTTCACACTGATGAGGGGCAACAATCCCAAAACAGGTGACTGCACATGGAGAGTCTTATTCTAAGTTATGGGAGTCAAGAAAGGGTCAAAACTGACTTTTAGACGAGAGTTCAAGTCCTCTTAACCCCAGAAGATGCGATTTACAGGAGCATCTCAATGAATTATAATATCATCAAATAGTTACTTTATTTCAGTAATTCAATACATAAAGTGAAACCCATATATTATATAGTCATTACAGAGGGATCTATTTCATGTGTTTATTTCTGTTAATGTTGATGATTATGGCTTACAGCCAATGAAAACCCAAAGGTCATTATCTCAGAAAATTAAATAGGGAGGATGAAGGGTTAAAAACCGCACTGCCGAATTCCACGAGACATCAAAGGGTGAATATAATATTGATTTATCAGTCAATGCATTTCAGGGCTCCCTGGCCTCTTCCTCAGGATAAATCAATATCACATTGCCATGTTTCTGGGAGCCCTGAAACTCGTTGACTGATAAATCAATATTATATTCACCCTTTGATGTCTCGTGGAATACGGAAGCGCAGTTTTGTAACCCTTCATCCTCCCTACTTTAATTTTTGGAGATAATGACCTTTGGGTTTTCATTGGCTGTAAGCCGTAATCATCAACATTAACAGAAATAAACACATGAAATAAGATCCCTCTGTGTGTAATGACTCTATATAATATATACGGTTCACTTTATGTATTAAATTACTGAAATAAAGTAACTTTTTGATGATATTCTCATTCATTGAGATCAAGAGCAATAAAGAATAAATACATGGGAAACAGCCAGCATGGCAATGACAGGAATGACCAACAGATGGCAGTAAAGAGTCAGGCAGAGCAGATGTGATATCATACAGAGGAAGTGAGGAGGGTGCAGCAACATGTGGGAGTCCTGAAGAGTAACAGAGGAGAGAAGAGAAGGGGAAAGATACCAAAGATACCCCCAATATAGAGGGGCTGAGATGAGGGGTCCAGCAGGAGGGACAGTACTCATACAGGAACCTCATACACACTGACCACAGACACATGGGGGAGACGGAAAAGGAAAGAGGAAGCGAAAAACACAAAACAGCACAAGAGAAGAGCTGACACTCCGCAGCCCTACAACTGACCGGAGGAAGATGTACAAGACAGTCCACAAATACAGGTACGTGTCAGGTATACGGCGTAATAGGAGGAGATATAGGGGGATATATGGAGTAATAGGAGAAGATATAGGGAGGATATATGGAGTAATAGGGGGAGATATAGGGGGGATATATGGACTAATAGGGGGAGATATAGGGAGGATATATGGAGTAATATGAGGAGATATAGGGGGATGTATGGAGTAATAAGAGGAGATATAGGGAGGATATATGGAGTAATAGGAGGAGCTATAGGAGGATATATGGAGTAATAGGAGGAGATATAGGGGGGATATATGGAGTAATAGGAGGATATATAGGGGGGTTATATGGAGTAATAGGAGGAGATATAGGGAGGATATATGGAGTAATAGGAGGAGATATATGGAGGATATATGGAGTAATAGGAGGAGATATAGGGGGTGATATAGGGAGGATATATGGAGTAATAGGAGGAGATATAGGGGGGATATATGGAGTAATAGGAGGAGATATAGGGGGATATATGAAGTAATAGCAGGAAATATAGGGAGGATATATGGAGTAATAGGAGGAGATATAGGGGGGATATATGGAGTAATAGGAGGAGATATAGAGAGAATATATGGAGTTATAGAAGGAGATATAGGGGGATATATGGTGTAATAGGAGGAGATATAGGGGGGATATATGGAGTAATAGGAGGAGATATAGGGAGTATATATGGAGTAGGAGGAGGACATATAGGGGAGGATATATGGAGTAATAGGAGGAGATATAGGGGAGGATATATGGGGTAATAGGAGGAGATATATGGGGGCTATATGGAGTAATAGGAGCAGATATAGGGAGTATATATGGAGTAATAGAAGGAGATATAGGGGAATATATGGAGTAATAGGATGAGATATATGGGGGATATATGGAGTAATAGGAGGAGATATAGGGGGGATATATGGGGTAATAGGAGCAGATATAGGGAGGATATATGGAGTAATAGGAGAAGATATAGGGAAGGATATATGGAGTAATAGGAGGAGATATAGGGGGATATATGGAGTAATAGGAGGAGATATATGGGGGATATATGGAGTAATAGGAGGAGATATAGGGGGGATATATGGGGTAATAGGAGCAGATATAGGGAAGGATATATGGAGTAATAGGAGGAGATATAGGGGGATATATGGAGTAATACAAGGAGCTATAGGGGCGATATACAGGGTAATAGCAAATATAGGGGGGATATATGCGGCAATAAGAGCAGATATAGGGAGGATATATGGAGTAATAGAAGGAGATATAGGGGGATATATGGAGTAATAGAAGGAGATATAGGGGGATATATGGAGTAATAGGATGAGATATAGGGGGATATATGGAGTAATAGGAGGAGATATATAGGGGATATATAGAGTAATAGGGGGAGATATAGGGGGGAATACATGGAGTAATAGAAGGAGATATAGTGGAGGATATATGGGGTAATAGGAGCAGATATAAGGAGGATATATGGAGTAATAGGAGAAGATATAGGGAGGATATATGGAGTAATAAGAGGAGATAGAGGGAGTATATATGGAGTCGGAGGAGGAGATATAAGGGAGGATATATGGAGTAATATGAGGAGTTATAAGGATGATATATGGAGTAATAGGAGGTGATATAGGGGCTATATGGAGTAATAGGAGGGGATATAGGGGGGGATATATGGAGTAATAGGAGGAGATATAGGGGGGATATATGGAGTAATAGGTGATATAGGGGAGGATATATGGAGTAATAGGAGCAGATATAGGGAGGATATATGGAGTAATAGGAGGAGATATAGGGGGATGTATGGAGTAATACAGGGAGATATAGGGGAGGATATTTGGAGTATTAGGAGGAGATTTAGGGAGGATATATGGAGTAATAGGAGGAGATTTAGGGAGGATATATGGAGTAATAGGAGGAGATATAGGGGGATATATGGAGTAATAGGAGGAGATATAGGGGAATATATGGAGTAATACAAGGAGATATAGGGGGATATATGGAGTAATAGGATGAGATATAGGAGGATATATGGAGTAATAGGAGGGGATATATGGAATAATAGGGGGTGATATAGGGGAGGATATATGGACTAATAAGGGGGATATATGGAGTAATAGGTGATATATGGGAGGATATATGGAGTAATAGGAGCAGATATAGGGAGGATATATGGAGTAATAGGAGGAGATATAGTGGAGGATATATGGGGTAATAGGAGCAGATATAGGGAGGATATATGGAGTAATAGGAGGAGATATAGGGGGATGTATGGAGTAATACAGGGAGATATAGGGGAGGATATTTGGAGTATTAGGAGGAGATTTAGGGAGGATATATGGAGTAATAGGAGGAGATATAGGGGGATATATGGAGTAATAGGAGGAGATATAGGGGAATATATGGAGTAATACAAGGAGATATAGGGGGGATATATGGAGTAATAGGATGAGATATAGGGGATATATGGAGTAATAGGATGAGATATAGGGGGATATATATATTGTGTAATAGGAGGAGATATAGGGAGGATATATGGAGTAATAGAAGGAGATAGGGGGATATATGGAGTAATAGGATGAGATATAGGGGGATATATATATTGTGTAATAGGAGGAGATATAGGGGGGATATATGGGGTAATAAGAGCAGATATAGGGAGGATATATGAAGTAATAGGAGGAGATATAGTGGAGGATATATGGGATAATAGGAGCAGATATAGGGAGGATATATGGAATAATAGGAGGATAGTAGGAAAAAATTGATAGCAGCGCTAGGAACAATTCACCTTGGGTGCAGTGTCCAGCAGTGTTCAGCTGTGTATAGTTACCAAAAAATCGGACAGCACTCCATATTGCACATCTTGCCTTACTTTATTGGCCCATATGAACAGTTCATATGGGCCAATAAAGTAAGGCAAGATGTACAATATGGAGTGCTGTCAGAATAATAGGAGGAGATATGGTGGAGGATATATGGAGTAATAGGAGGAGATATACGAAAGACATATGGAGTAATAGGAGAAGATATAGAGAGGATATATGGAGTAATAAGAGAAGATATAGGGAGGATATATGGAGTAGGAGGAGGAGATATAGGGGAGGATATATGGAGTAATAGGAGGAGATATAGGGAGGATATATGGAGTAGGAGGAGGAGATATAGGGGAGGATATATGGAGTAATAGGAGGAGATATAGGGAGGATATACGGAGTAATAGGAGGTGATATAGTGGAGGATATATGGAGTAATAGGAGGAGATATAGGGTGATATATGGGGTAATAGGAGCAGATATAGGGAGGATATATGGAGTAATAGGAGGTGATATAGTGGAGGATATATGGGGTAATAGGAGATATAGGGAGGATATATGGAGTGATAGAAGGAGATACAGGGAAGATATATGGGGTAATGGCGGCTTCGGTCTTGGTCTGATCGGCCACCTTTGTTCCGGAGTGTTCCATCCTGCTGACTGTGCCAAATGTAACAAGAAGACAAGTATATACTGTACATCTCACAGAGGAGGAGGACAGCGGTGCCATACACAACATTTACTGCTGCACAGAGGGGCGGATGGAGACAGACGCAGGAGGGAAAGATGCAGAGTGTTATGAAAGTTTCAAATTTCCACACACAATAATCAGGATGACAGGTGACCTATCCTCCGCACACAATAATCAGGATCACAGGGGACCTATCCTCCACACACAATAATCAGGATCACAGGTGACCTATCCTCCACACACAATAATCAGGATCACAGGTGACCTATCCTCCACACACAATAATCAGGATCACAGGTGACCTATCCACACACAATAATCAGGATCACAGGTGACCTATCCTCCACACACAATAATCAGGATCACAGGTGACGTATCCTCCACACACAATAATCAGGATCACAGGTGACATATCCTCCACACACAATAATCAGGATCACAGGTGACCTATCCTCCGCACACAATAATCAGGATCACAGGTGACCGATCCTCCGCACACAATAATCAGGATCACAGGTGACCGATCCTCCGCACACAATAATCAGGATCACAGGTGACGTATCCTCCACACACAATAATCAGGATCACAGGTGACATATCCTCCACACACAATAATCAGGATCACAGGTGACCTATCCTCCGCACACAATAATCAGGATCACAGGTGACCGATCCTCCGCACACAATAATCAGGATCACAGGTGACCTATCCTCCACACACAATAATCAGGATCACAGGTGACGTATCCTCCGCACACAATAATCAGGATCACAGGTGACCTATCCTCCGCACACAATAATCAGGATCACAGGGGACCTATCCTCCACACACAATAATCAGGATCACAGGTGACCTATCCTCCACACACAATAATCAGGATCACAGGTGACCTATCCTCCGCACACAATAATCAGGATCACAGGTGACCTATCCTCCACACACAATAATCAGGATCACAGGTGACCTATCCTCCGCACACAATAATCAGGATGACAGGTGACCTATCCTCCGCACACAATAATCAGGATCACAGGTGACCTATCCTCCGCACACAATAATCAGGATCAGAGGTGACATATCCTCCACACACAATAATCAGGATCAGAGGTGACATATCCTCCACACACAATAATCAGGATCACAGGTGACCTATCCTCCACACACAATAATCAGGATCACAGGTGACGTATCCTCCACACACAATAATCAGGATCACAGGTGACCTATCCTCCACACACAATAATCAGGATGACAGGTGACCTATCCTCCACACACAATAATCAGGATCACAGGTGACGTATCCTCCGCACACAATAATCAGGATCACAGGTGACGTATCCTCCACACACAATAATCAGGATCACAGGTGACCTATCCTCCACACACAATAATCAGGATCACAGGTGACCTATCCTCCACACACAATAATCAGGATCACAGGTGACGTATCCTCCACACACAATAATCAGGATCACAGGTGACATATCCTCCACACACAATAATCAGGATCACAGGTGACCTATCCTCCGCACACAATAATCAGGATCACAGGTGACCGATCCTCCGCACACAATAATCAGGATCACAGGTGACCTATCCTCCACACACAATAATCAGGATCACAGGTGACGTATCCTCCGCACACAATAATCAGGATCACAGGTGACCTATCCTCCACACACAATAATCAGGATCACAGGTGACCTATCCTCCGCACACAATAATCAGGATCACAGGTGACCGATCCTCCGCA
The DNA here is from genome assembly GCA_033576535.1 of Allobates femoralis. Lineage (NCBI taxonomy): Eukaryota > Metazoa > Chordata > Amphibia > Anura > Aromobatidae > Allobates > Allobates femoralis. The sequence continues at coordinate 66,355,591 of JARQOC010000004.1, forward strand.
CACAATAATCAGGATCACAGGTGACCTATCCTCCACACACAATAATCAGGATCACAGGTGACGTATCCTCCGCACACAATAATCAGGATCACAGGGGACCTATCCTCCACACACAATAATCAGGATCACAGGTGACCTATCCTCCACACACAATAATCAGGATCACAGGTGACCTATCCTCCGCACACAATAATCAGGATCACAGGTGACCTATCCTCCACACACAATAATCAGGATCACAGGTGACCTATCCTCCGCACACAATAATCAGGATGACAGGTGACCTATCCTCCGCACACAATAATCAGGATCACAGGTGACCTATCCTCCGCACACAATAATCAGGATCACAGGTGACCTATCCTCCGCACACAATAATCAGGATCAGAGGTGACATATCCTCCACACACAATAATCAGGATCAGAGGTGACATATCCTCCACACACAATAATCAGGATCACAGGTGACCTATCCTCCGCACACAATAATCAGGATCACAGGTGACGTATCCTCCGCACACAATAATCAGGATCAGAGGTGACATATCCTCCGCACACAATAATCAGGATCACAGGTGACCTATCCTCCGCACACAATAATCAGGATCACAGGTGATTTATCCTCCACACACAATAATCAGGATCACAGGTGACCTATCCTCCGCACACAATAATCAGGATCACAGGTGACCTATCCGCCGCACACAATAATCAGGATCACAGGTGACCTATCCTCTGCACACAATAATCAGGATCAGAGGTGACATATCCTCCGCACACAATAATCAGGATCACAGGTGACATATCCTCCACACACAATAATCAGGATCACAGGTGACGTATCCTCCACACACAATAATCAGGATCACAGGTGACCTATCCTCCGCACACAATAATCAGGATCAGAGGTGACATATCCTCCACACACAATAATCAGGATCACAGGTGACCTATCCTCCGCACACAATAATCAGGATCACAGGTGACCTATCCGCTGCACACAATAATCAGGATCACAGGTGACATATCCTCCACACACAATAATCAGGATCACAGGTGACCGATCCTCCGCACACAATAATCAGGATCACAGGTGACCTATCCTCCACACACAATAATCAGGATCACAGGTGACGTATCCTCCGCACACAATAATCAGGATCACAGGTGACGTATCCTCCGCACACAATAATCAGGATCACAGGTGACCTATCCTCCGCACACAATAATCAGGATCACAGGTGACATATCTTCCACACACAATAATCAGGATCACAGGTGACGTATCCTCCGCACACAATAATCAGGATCACAGGTGACATATCTTCCGCACACAATAATCAGGATCACAGGTGACATATCCTCCACACACAATAATCAGGATCACAGGTGACCTATCCTCCACACACAATAATCAGGATCACAGGTGATGTATCCTCCGCACACAATAATCAGGATCAGAGGTGACCTATCCTCCGCACACAATAATCAGGATCACAGGTGACCTATCCTCCACACACAATAATCAGGATCAGAGGTGACATATCCTCCACACACAATAATCAGGATCAGAGGTGACCTATCCTCCGCACACAATAATCAGGATCACAGGTGACCTATCCTCCGCACACAATAATCAGGATCACAGGTGTCGTATCCTCCACACACAATAATCAGGATCACAGGTGACATATCTTCTGCATACAATAATCAGGATCACAGGTGACATATCCTCCACACACAATAATCAGGATCACAGGTGACATATCCTCTGCATTCAATAATTAGGATCACAGGTGACCTATCCTCCACACACAATAATCAGGATCACAGGTGACCTATCCTCTGCATTCAATAATTAGGATCACAGGTGACCTATCCTCCACACACAATAATCAGGATCACAGGTGACCTATCCTCTGCATTCAATAATTAGGATCACAGGTGACCTATCCTCTGCATTCAATAATTAGGATCACAGGTGACATATCCTCCACACACAATAATCAGGATCACAGGTGACATATCCTCCACACACAATAATCAGGATCACAGGTGACCTATCCTCCACACACAATAATCAGGATCACAGGTGACGTATCTTCCACACACACAGCTCTACTGATCGTACATTACATCTGCAGACACTTTACTAAACAACTTTACAGTCACCCAAGTGTAGGGGTACCACCACTTTCAGTGGAAGTTTAACAATGAGCTAAAAGTCCCTTAACTTATGACCAGGCCCTCTGTATGGTATTTTAGCGCGCCCTCATGTACCGTATATCGCAGCAGGAGGCAAAGCTCCAGGCCTCTCTAGGAAACTCATCTTGATAGGCGACGTCTGCGGCTTGACCACGTAGTTCTGGTTCAGGGTCTTAACTAGCGGCATCTGTTGCTTCATCACATAGTTCTGGCACGGGGTCCTGACCGGTGGTATTTGGGGCTGCTGTGGTGCGGGGTTGTGACCGGTGGTATTTGGGGCTGCTGTGGTGAGGGGTCCTGTCCGGTGCTGTCTAGGGCTGCTGTGGTGCGGGTCCTGTCCAGTGGTATTTGGGGCTGCTGTGGTGTAGGGTCCTGACTGGTGGTATGTGAGGCAGCTGTGGTGTAGGGTCCTGACTGGTGGAGTCTGAGGCAGCTGTGGTGCAGAGTCCTGACTGATGGTATTTGGGGCTGCTGTGGTGCGGGGTTCTGACTGGTGGTATTTGGGGCTGATGTGGTGTGAGATTCTGACCGGTGCTGTCTGGGGCTGCTGGGGTGTGGGGTCCTGACTGGCGCCGTCTCGGGCTGCTGTGGTGCAGGGTCCTGACCGGCGGTATTTGGGGCTGCTGTAGTGAGGGGTCCTGACCAGTGGTATTTGGGGCAGCTGTGGTGCGGAGTTCTGACCGGTGGTGTCTGGGGCAGCTGTGGTGCAGAGTCCTGACCGGTGGCGTCTTGGGCAGTTGGCTGAACTCCGGCACTAGCTTTGACTCGAGTTCTGAATCTTGCTGTGCTCTTCGGACGCACGAGAAGCGGGCACTGGATCCCTGGAGGCGGTTCTTGAGCACACTGCAATCAGGATCTCTCTTGGCAGGAGGGACACGGCCAGTACCCCTGCCCTCAAGTGACTGGTACCACTGCCCACAGCTCTGCTACTACTAACTTTCTGGTGTTAAGTTCCAGTTTCCACCGGTGGCCCCTGTTTTTATAGTTCCCTGCTGCGCCACAGCCCCCTCTGGGTGGCATCCTCCAGCTGCAGGGGGCAGTGCCCATTCACCAGCCCTGCGAGACTCACCTAAAGCTACAGGCTGTGCTGCTTCTCTACAGGCCCCCCTGTAGCCTGGGGCCCCGGTGGTAGCCCACATTATATTGTATTCACATCATATTTCCCTTCCCTACATGATTTATGATGTCTAGTAGTGTCACTTATGTGAATTATTATTTTTAGGCTCCTTTTAATAGCTAAGGAGAGATGGGAAGGTTAGTACCAGGGTTGTGTGATTTTCCAGTATTTGGGCACACTCCTGTCTAGTGATGAGCGAGCGCTATGTGTTGTCATTGTATATGTCAGATATTATATTACATATAATACATATAATGTATTTCTCAGGGTGGAATGTCAGACAGACGTTGGCTTGTTGCTTTCTTTAGAGGACTCCTGGTTCTGAATCTTCATTATATTAATGGTAAGTTATTATTCTTATACTTTCTTTTAACTCCTAAAAGTTATTAAGTCAAGTCACCCGCCTAAGTGATGCAGGTGGTTCTTCTACAGCCGCCCCCTTCTCTGCCTGAAGACCTGGTATAAGATGACAGGACCTGGCATCTGTGTCTGGCTCAGTGGTGGTCGGGCTCAGCCTCCTCACCTCGGGCGTTTCTTTGAGCTATTAAGTCTGTATACTCTTTCCCGTGCTGTAATGTCTGTATATTCTATTGCTTCCTCCCCGGCCCAGGAGATGTGGTATGATCAGACCATGTCCCTGTACGGTCAGACACATCCATTACACAGTACATAGCAAGGACACATATATAAGATTATCTCAACACAGGAGATGTGGTATGATCAGACCATGTCCCTGTACGGTCAGACACATCCATTACACAGTACATAGCAGGGACACATATATAAGATTATCTCAGCACAGGAGATGTGGTATGATCAGACCATGTTCCTGTATGGTCAGACACATCAATTACACAGTACATAGCAAGGACACATATATAAGATTATCTCAGCACAGGAGATGTGGTATGATCAGACCATGTCCCTGTACAGTCAGACACATCCATTACACAGTACATAGCAGGGACACATATATAAGATTATCTCAGCACAGGAGATGTGGTATGGTCAGACCATGTCCCTGTACAGTCAGACACATCCATTACACAGTACATAGCAGGGACACATATATAAGATTATCTCAGCACAGGAGATATGGTATGATCAGACCATGTCCCTGTACGGTCAGACACATCCATTACACAGTACATAGCAGGGACACGTATATAAGATTATCTCAGCACAGGAGATGTGGTATGATCAGACCATGTCCCTGTACAGTCAGACACATCCATTACACAGTACATAGCAGGGACACATATATAAGATTATTTCAGCACAGGAACATTCTTTTAATCACATCCAATTGTGGAAATTATTATTATTACAAGATCTCTTGATTAAAATCAACTTTAAAATTAACTTTGTTCGTGGGAAAATCCCTTTAAGTCTAATGTAAACCACCTGAGTGTGTTCAGGGCAGGAGCCACAAATGTCACCACATTGCACCATGTTTCTCCCACATTCGGCCCTGAGTCACTTCTGAATTAAAAAAAAAAATAGAAAAACTAAGCTGACATTCCATGACGTGTTCAGCTAAATACTGTGTTGTGCTTCGGCTTTCAGTAACTATTGTAACAAGAGCGAGTTCATTGTCCTCAATTAGGGGAGAGAGTTACCGAAAGCTCAGAATACAGAAAAATTACAATCTGGGTTATGTAAATATATACTGAAACATAGAGAGCAGTATTATAGTAATTATATTCTTGTATATAGGGAGCAGTATTATAGTAGTTATATTCTTGTACATAGGAGCAGTATTATAGTAGTTATATTCTTGTACATAGTGGCAGTATTATAGTAGTTATATTCTTGTACATAGGGGCAGTATTATAGTAGTTATATTCTTGTATATAGGGGCAGTATTATAGTAGTTATATTCTTGTATATAGGGAGCAGTATTATAGTAGTTATATTCTTGTACATAGGAGCAGTATTATAGTAGTTATATTCTTGTACATAGTGGCAGTATTATAGTAGTTATATTCTTGTACATAGGGGCAGTATTATAGTAATTATATTCTTGTATATAGGGGGCAGTATTATAGTAGTTATATTCTTGTACATAGGAGCAGTATTATAGTAGTTATATTCTTGTACATAGGGACAGTATTATAGTAGTTATATTCTTGTACATAGGGGCAGTATTATAGTAGTTATATTCTTGTACATAGGGGCAGTATTATAGTAGTTATATTCTTGTACATAGGGACAGTATTATAGTAATTATATTCTTGTATATAGGGGGCAGTATTATAGTAGTTATATTCTTGTACACAGGGGCAGTATTATAGTAATTATATTCTTGTATATAGGGGGCAGTATTATAGTAGTTATATTCTTGTACATAGGAGCAGTATTATAGTAATTATATTCTTGTACATAGGGGCAGTATTATAGTAGTTATATTCTTGTACATAGGGGGCAGTAATATAGTAGTTATATTCTTGTACATAGGAGCAGTATTATAGTAGTTATATTCTTGTACATAGGGGGCAGTATTATAGTAGTTATATTCTTGTACATAGGGGGCAGTATTATAGTAGTTATATTCTTGTACATAGGAGCAGTATTATAGTAGTTATATTCTTGTACATAGGGGCAGTATTATAGTAGTTATATTCTTGTACATAGGAGCAGTATTATAGTAGTTATATTCTTGTACATAGGAGCAGTATTATAGTAGTTATATTCTTGTACATAGGGGCAGTATTATAGTAGTTATATTCTTGTACATAGGGGCAGTATTATAGTAGTTATATTCTTGTACATAGGAGCAGTATTATAGTAGTTATATTCTTGTACATAGGAGCAGTATTATAGTAGTTATATTCTTGTATATAGGAGCAGTATTATAGTAGTTATATTCTGGTATATAGGAGCAGTATTATAGTAGTTATATTCTTGTACATAGGGCAGTATTATAGTAGTTATATCTTGTACATAGGGGCAGTATTATAGTAGTTATATTCTTGTACATAGGGGCAGTATTATAGTAGTTATATTCTTGTACATAGGAGCAGTATTATAGTAGTTATATTCTTGTACATAGGAGCAGTATTATAGTAGTTATATTCTTGTACATAGGAGCAGTATTATAGTAGTTATATTCTTGTACATAGGAGCAGTATTATAGTAGTTATATTCTTGTACATAGGGGCAGTATTATAGTAGTTATATTCTTGTACATAGGGGCAGTATTATAGTAGTTATATTCTTGTACATAGGGGCAGTATTATAGTAGTTATATTCTTGTACATAGGGGCAGTATTATAGTAGTTATATTCTTGTACATAGGAGCAGTATTATAGTAGTTATATTCTTGTACATAGGGGCAGTATTATAGTAGTTATATTCTTGTACATAGGAGCAGTATTATAGTAGTTATATTCTTGTACATAGGGGCAGTATTATAGTAGTTATATTCTTGTACATAGAGGCAGTATTATAGTAGTTATAGGGGGCAGTATTATAGTAGTTATATTCTTGTATATAGGAGCAGTATTATAGTAGTTATATTCATGTACATAGGGCAGTATTATAGTAGTTATATTCTTGTACATAGGAGCAGTATTATAGTAGTTATATTCTTGTACATAGGGGCAGTATTATAGTAGTTATATTCTTGTATATAGGAGCAGTATTATAGTAAATTATATTCTTGTATATAGGAGCAGTATTACAGTAGTTACATTCTTGTACATAGGGGCAGTATTATAGTAGTTATATTCCTGTACATAGGAGCAGTATTATAGTAGTTATATTCTTGTACATAGGAGCAGTATTATAGTAGTTATATTCTTGTACATAGGGCAGTATTATAGTAGTTATATTCTTGTACATAGGGCAGTATTATAGTAGTTATATTCTTGTACATAGGGGCAGTATTATAGTAGTTATATTCTTGTACATAGGGGCAGTATTATAGTAGTTATATTCTTGTACATAGGAGCAGTATTATAGTAGTTATATTCTTGTACATAGGGGCAGTATTATAGTAGTTATATTCTTGTACATAGGAGCAGTATTATAGTAGTTATATTCTTGTACATAGGGCAGTATTATAGTAGTTATATTCTTGTACATAGAGGCAGTATTATAGTATTATAGGGGCAGTATTATAGTAGTTATATTCTTGTATATAGGAGCAGTATTATAGTAGTTATATTCATGTACATAGGGCAGTATTATAGTAGTTATATTCTTGTACATAGGAGCAGTATTATAGTAGTTATATTCTTGTACATAGGGGCAGTATTATAGTAGTTATATTCTTGTATATAGGAGCAGTATTATAGTAATTATATTCTTGTATATAGGAGCAGTATTACAGTAGTTACATTCTTGTACATAGGAGCAGTATTATAGTAGTTATATTCTTGTACATAGGAGCAGTATTATAATAGTTATGTTCTTGTATATAGGGGCAGTATTATAGTAGTTATATTCTTGTACATAGGGGGCAGTATTATAGTAGTTATATTCTTGTACATAGGAGCAGTATTATAGTAGTTATATTCTTGTACATAGGGGGCAGTATTATAGTAGTTATATTCTTGTACATAGGGGGCAGTAGTATAGTAGTTATATTCTTGTATATAGGAGCAGTAGTATAGTAGTTATATTCTTGTACATAGGGGGCAGTATTATAGTAGTTATATTCTTGTACATAGGAGACAGTATTATAGTAGTTATATTCTTGTACATAGGGGCAGTATTATAGTAGTTATATTCTTGTACATAGGAGCAGTATTATAGTAGTTATATTCTTGTATATAGGAGCAGTATTATAGTAGTTATATTCTTGTACATAGGGGGCAGTATTATAGTAGTTATATTCTTGTACATAGGAGCAGTATTATAGTAGTTATATTCTTCTATATATAGGAGCAGTATTATAGTAGTTATATTCTTGTACATAGGAGCAGTATTATAGTAGTTATATTCTTGTATATAGGAGCAGTATTATAGTAGTTATATTCTTGTACATAGGGGGCAGTATTATAGTAGTTATATTCTTGTATATAGGAGCAGTATTATAGTAGTTATATTCTTGTACATAGGAGCAGTATTATAGTAGTTATATTCTTGTACATAGGGGCAGTATTATAGTAGTTATATTCTTGTACATAGGGGCAGTATTATAGTAGTTATATTCTTGTATATAGGAGCAGTATTATAGTAGTTATATTCTTGTACATAGGGGCAGTATTATAGTGGTTATATTCTTGTACATAGGAGCAGTATTATAGTAGTTATATTCTTGTACATAGGGGCAGTATTATAGTAGTTATATACTTGTACATAGGAGCAGTATTATAGTAGTTATATTCTTGTACATAGAGGGCAGTATTATAGTAGATATATTCTTGCACATATGGCGGTAGTTTTTACCATTCTCTTCTATACTCAGGTCTCTTTGATGATCCCTCCGTGTTCTGTGCAGTCACAGATCAGACTGGGGACCTGCACTGTTGGTGGAGCAGTGACGTTGTGGCCGAGGCCTCTGTATTCCTGCAGGATCTCACAAAGTAAGTGTGGTGACGTCACGATAACCCGCCATTATGTGTCTGAAGTTATAATCCATCCTTTCCTTCCTCCAGTCGTCAGCAGCCAGCTCTTGCCTTTACTGTTCCTTCTGGTCAAAACTGGCTGCAAATCAATAGAGAAAATCTGGTGAAGTTCTATCAGTATCTTCTCACCGTCATTACAGGAGGCCGGAGGAGGACCCATAACTTCACCTACAGCGGTGATGGCCATCAGTGTAAGTGTGCACTCAACAGTTGGACAATGTTAAAGCGCCCTGTACAGGAGATCTCAGCTCTGAAGATGCAGAATTGTGAATGCAGCTCTGAAGTATAATCAGGATCATCCATTAATCAGTATCATTCCTCGCAGCCCAACCTCCACTGCTTATTTCTTCCATCTCGGGCAGTGACAGTGTGGAAATTTCCTGGGAACATCCTGAGGACGAGGTGCTGGAGCAGCCGCACCCTCCAGTGGAGCTGAGGTATCGCATAATGGGGGCCCCCAGCTGGACCGAGGTCAGTAGTAATATGGGCTGCTATGAGCTTCATTTGAGACCCATGTTCGAGATTAGTGTATTTTTACTGAAATATCCCTTTAAACTCAGCATTACCCCAGACCATCCGACTCATCTTCTACACTAGACCACCAGGAGAGCAATCAGCAACCCCTGCATTATTCCACACCACCAGGGAAACTGCCATTAACCCATAAAATACTCTAGACCACTATGGAACCTATAAGTATACATCACACTACTCTAGACCACCAGGGAAACTGCTGTTATTGCCTCCACTACCAAGGAAACTATCCATAATGTCGCCACTACTCTAGACCACCAGGGAAACTTATCAAAACCTCCACTACCAAGGTAACTTTATGTAACATTGCTACTCTAGACCACCAGGGAAACTATAACAGCTCCACTAATCTATACTGCTAAGGAAACTGTAATTATCCCCTCTACTACCATAGACATTAAGGGAGACTTAATGTAATGTCGCCACTACTCTAGACCACCAGGGAAACGGTTATTAAAACTTCCAATACCAAGGTAACTTTATGTAACATTACCACTACTCTAGACCACCATGAAAACTGTCATTAATACCCCTACTGCCAAGGGAACTTTACGGAAAGTTGTTGCTACTCTAGACAACTAGAGAATCTATACCAGGTCCACTAATCTATACTACTAAGGAAACTGTAATTACTCCCTCTACTACTCTAGCCCATCAGGGAAACTGTCAGAAATACCTGCACTACCAATTAAATTTTACGGAAAGATGCCCCTATGCTCAACCACTAGGAAAAGTGTAAAACCTCCACTATTCTAGACCACCAGGGAAACTGCTGTTATTGCCTCCACTACCAAGGAAACTATATATAACGTCACCACTAATCTAGACCACCAGGGAAACTGTTATCAAAACCTCTACTACCAAGGAAACGTTATGTAACATTGCCACTACTCTAGATTACCAGGGAAACTATAACAGCTCCACTAATCTATACTACTAAGGAAACTATAATTATCCCCTCTACTACTCTAGACATCAAGGGAGACTGTAATTAGTTCCTCCACTACTCTAGATCACCAGGAAACTGCCATTAAAGGGAACCTGTCACCTAATCTATGGCCCCTAAACTATCACTACCTGCCCCTACAGACCCTAACTAGCTCCCTAACCATCCCTGGCTGACCTAATATGGCTTTATATAAGGTGAATAAAACACTTTATAAACTTACAATTTCTCCGTCTGTGGGGCTTTCCTGTCGGCTCTTGTCTGCAGGGCGGGGTCCCCAGAGTCGCGCTCCCCCCGCCTCGCTCCCTTCCTAACGCCCTAATGGGCGGCATTGTGGATTTGAAGAGCGGGGAGCCCAGTGGAATCATCCCGCCCCGCTCTTCATGACGCGACGGCCGGAGACCGCGTCATTTCCGGTCCGCGCATGCGTAGTGCGCCCGGTGAAGCCGAGTCCCGGCGTCGCTAGGCAACGATCGGCGTCTTCGGAAGGTGAGTATCGGCGGCCCCCCCCCTCCCAAACCAGCACATATATATGTGTGTGTAATCCACATGTACATATGGATTACACACACACATATATACATTCACTTTGATTAGGCACATTTCATATGTGCATCTATATATATATATATATATATATATATATATTGCACATATATATAGTTAGATTGTGTGTGTGTGTGTGTATACATACGTCTGTGTGTGTGTGCGTGTGTATACATACGTGTGTGTGTGTGCATGTGTGTGTATACTTACGTGTGTGTGTGTGCATGTGTGTGTATACTTACGTGTGTGTGTGTGCGTGTGTATACATACGTGTGTGTGTGTGCATGTGTGTGTATACTTACGTGTGTGTGTGTGCATGTGTGTGTATACTTACGTGTGTGTGTGTGTGTGTATACATACGTGTGTGTGTGTGCATGTGTATACTTACGTGTGTGTTTGTGTGTGTATACTTACGTGTGTGTGTGTGTGTGTGCGTGTGTATACATACGTGAGTGTGTGTGCATGTGTATACTTACATGTGTGTGTGCATGTGTGTATACTTACGTGTGTGTGTGTGCGTGTGTATACATACGTGTGTGTGTGTGCATGTGTATACTTACGTGTGTGTGTGTGCATGTGTGTGTATACTTACGTGTGTGTGTGCATGTGTGTGTATACTTACGTGTGTGTGTGTGTGCGTGTGTATACATACGTGTGTGTGTGTGCATGTGTATACTTACGTGTGTGTGCATGTGTGTATACTTACGTGTGTGTGCGTGTGTATACATACGTGTGTGTGTGTGCATGTGTATACTTACGTGTGTGTGTGTGTGCATGTGTGTGTATACTTACGTGTGTGTGTGCATGTGTGTGTATACATACGTGTGTGTGTGTGCATGTGTATACTTACGTGTGTGTGTGTGCATGTGTATACTTACGTGTGTGTGTGTGTGCATGTGTGTGTATACTTACGTGTGTGTGTGTGCATGTGTGTGTATACATACTTGTGTGTGTGTGTGTGTGTGCATGTGTGTGTATACATACTTGTGTGTGTGTGTGTGTGTATACATACGTGTGTGTGTGTGCATGTGTGTGTATACATACGTGTGTGCATGTGTATACTTACGTGTATGTGTATGCATGTGTATACTTACGTGTGTGTGTGTGCATGTGTGTGTATACATACGTGTGTGTGTGTGCATGTGTATACTTACGTGTGTGTGTGTGCATGTGTATACTTACGTGTGTGTGTGTGCGTGCATGTGTGTGTATACTTACGTGTGTGTGTGTGCGTGCATGTGTGTGTGTGTGTGTGTGTGCGTGCATGTGTGTGTATACATACGTGTGTGTGTGTGCGTGCATGTGTGTGTATACATACGTGGTGTGTGTGTGTGCATGTGTGTGTATACATACTTGTGTGTGTGTGTGCATGTGTATATATATTTTGTAGAGAGAGAGACTGAGGGTGAGAGGGTCTGTGAGTTTTGTGTAACGCTGGGACCTGGGTGACGCAGTAAACTTCACCTGAGGTCAGAGTTAATCCTCGTCACTCTATCTGACCTCAGGTGATCTACACTGATGTCACCCTGTTCACATCGGTAACAGAAAACTCACTCTATGTGGGTCACGCTGTGAAGTGGGAAGTTTCACATGAGGTCAGAGAAACACATTGCTTTATCCGACCTCAGGTGACACAGACCATGAACTCTCCCCCTTCACTGCACGAGCCTTCAAATATAATTTTTAGGGAATCTTCACTAACGGACGGACCTCTACCAGGATCCTGGATGGGTATGTGGGAGTAATAAAGATGGAGTCAAAATACGTGTTTGTGT